>CATIWR010071955.1:0-32936 GCA_949677035.1 Omphalea diandra
AAAACCAAGAGGTTATTTAACATAAACTTCCTTCTCAATGATCCCATTCAAAAATGCACTTTTAACATCCATTTGAAAAAGCTTAAAATTGATGTGGCATGCATAAGCTAAGAGTATCTTAATAGCCTCTAATCTTGCAACGGGGGTAAAGGTCTCATCATAATCTATGCCTTCCTTTTGGTTGTATCCCTTAGCAACCAATCTAGCTTTATTTCTAGTGATAAGACCTTGCTCATCTAACTTATTCCTAAACACCCATTTACAACCTACAATGGAGTGTTCTTTAGGCCTAGGGACAAGTTCCCATACTTTGTTTCTCTCAAATTTGTTGAGTTTCTCTTACATAGCAAGCACATAACTCTCATCATCAAGAGCTTCATCAATTGATTTAGGCTCAAGTTGAGAAACAAAGGCAAGATTATTATCTAAAGGATTAAGTTAAGATCTAGTACTTACACTCTTAGAGGTATCACCAATGATCAAGTCCTTGGGGTGATACTTGGAAAATCTTCAATCTTTGGGTAGATCTTAGCTTGGCTCATCTCTTTGTTGATGTTGTGGTTCCTTATCTTCCTTTGATGATTCACCTCCTTCCTTGCTTTTGTCCTCTCTTCTTGTGGTGTCTTCCAATTCCAGCTTTTCAAAATCACCTACAAGATCATCAACAAAAATACCTTTCCTAAGATCAAGTTTACTAGATTCATCAAAGAAAACATTCATAGACTCCTTAACTACCATTGAACTTTTGTTAAAGACTCTATATGTCATGCTAAAGCTGGAATAGCCTAAGAAAATTCTTTCATTGGTTTTGGAGTCAAATTTCCCAAGATTATCCTTGGGATTTAAAATATAGCACTTACATCCAAATACTATTAGGTATGAAATCTTGGGTTTTCTACCATTCCATAGCTCATAAGAAGTTTTATTGAGAATGAGTTTTTTGAAAACTCTATTTGCAATGTAACACGAAGTATTAATGGCTTCGGCCCAAAAGTAATTTAGTAAAGAATACTTATTGAGCATGTTCCTAGCCATTTCTACTAGTGTTTCATTTTTTCTCTCTATAACACCATTTTGTTGTGGTGTCTTAGGAGTTGAAAAATTATGAAAAACTTCATTCTCTAAACAATAAGTTTCAAAAGACTCATTTTGAAATTCCTTTCCATGGTCATTTCTAATATAAGAAATGAAGTAACCTTTTTCATTTTGAACTCTTTTGCAAAACTCTTGAAATCTTTAAAAGATCACTCTTATGAGCTAAGAAGGATACCCAAGTAAACATAAAATAGTCATCAACTAGGACTAGTGCAAAATTCTTTCCACCTAAGCTAGCACTCCTAGTAGGCCGTATCAAGTCCATATGAACTAGTTCAAGAGGTATTGTAGAACTTACAACATTTTTTGCTTTGTGGGAGGCTTGATGTTGCTTCCCCATTTGGCATGGACCACATGTCTTGTCTTTAATGAAATTTAGCTTAGAAAGGCCTTCCATCAACTTTCCTTTGGATAGGCTTTGAAAAAGATCCATGTTTGCATGCCCAAGCCTTCTATGCCATAACCAAGCTTCATTGCTTAAAGACATAAGACACTTAAAAGATTGGTTAGCCAAATTGTCTAAGTCAATTAAATAGGTATTGCCTTTCCTTTCACCCTTGAAAATAAACTCATCTTCCACTAAAGTGGTGACTCAGCATTCCCTAGGATCAAAGGTGACTTTGTTACCTTTGTCACGCAATTGACTTACACTCAACAAATTATGTTATAAGCCACTAACAAATAAAACATTATCAATTAATGAATAACCATTCTTACCAATGATTCCAATGCCAATTACCTTACCCTTGGCATTGTTACCAAATGTGACATCTCCACCTTCTTTTTCTTTCAATGTCGTGAGTAGCTTTCTATTTCTAGTCATATGCTTGGAACATCCACTATCCACATGCCAATTGTTTGATTTGGTGCCTGCCACATTCCCCTACATAACAAAAGTGAGTTACCTTTTCTTAGGTACCCAAGCATACTTGGGTCCTAGGGGATTAGGAGTTGAAGAATCCTCTAATTTGAGGTGAGCCTTCCTAATGAAACAATGAATGTTAACATGCCCATATTTCATGCAATAATGGCATTAGAGTTTAGACTTGTGAGTCTTTCACCTATGCATAAATTTAGTATGAGTAGGAGTCTTTCTCATACCTTGACTATATGAATGCATGCATGTACATGTATGATGAGTAGGAGTAGAGAATTTCTTATGAGAGGGACCATGTTGTTTGTTGTACATGTAGGCATGGTTAACTCTTTTGAGTCTTAGCTCTTGAGCTTGGAGGAGCCTTCCCTTTGCCCTTAGGCTTAGGAGGCTTAGTGCTAGGAGCACTTTTCTTCCCAATTACCTCAACAGGTTGAGGTTCTGAAGACCTAACAAATGTGGTTTGAGATGATGAGGAGGCTCCATTGAAGCCTAGACCATGTCTAATTAATGGTGCTCTTTGTGACATAATCAATGTGTCCAAGGCTTCCTTTCCTTTATGGAACTTGAAGATTAAGCTTCTAAGCTCAATGACTTCTCCCTTAAGAGAGTCATTCTCCTTTCTTATTGAAGCCAATGAAGAAGATGATGTAGTAAGTTTATCCATAGATTTTTTGAGCTCATCAATTACATTCTCTCAATTCTATTGCAATGTCATTGAGGGATTTATAATCATCCTCTAATTTTTGATATTTTCTTTTGTAAGATTTCATTTGTGACTTGTATTTGTCACATTCCATAGTTAAAGCCTCTAAAAGCTCTTTATCTATCTTATCAAATTCAAAATCAGAATGAGAATGGGAAGAAGCACTTGCCTCATTTGTAGAATCTTTTTGTGCCATAAAACAGATGTTGGCTACTTCTCATTCTTCCTCTTCTTCACTTGAGTTGTCATCCCAAGTGGCTGAAAAACTCTTCTTCTTCCCCTTGTCCCACCTCTTCTTCTTCTTTAACTTGGAACAATCGTACTTGATGTGGCCTTGCTTACCACATTCATAGCAAGTGACATTGTTGGATCTCTCTCTTAGACTAGGAGTTGTCTTCTTGAAGCTTTTTCTTCCTTTTCTTTTTTTGATTAACTCCTTTGTCCTTCTTAAAAGCATTGCTAGCTCCTCTTCTTCTTTGTCACTTTCTTTATCACTTGGTGTAATTTCTACCTCCTTCTCCTTTGTTGAGGATTTGAGTGCTAAGGTTCTTCTTTCCTTTTCTAGTTTATCTCCTTAGCCTTTTAACTTCTTCATTTGCTTATCTTTTTGTAAGGCCAACTCATGAGTTAAGAGTTTGCCTATCAACACATCTATTGGAACCTTTCCAATCTCTATATTGGACTCTTAGATGTTGCACACTCTAACACCAAATTTATCTAAAGGAAGAGTTTTGAGGATTTTTTTGCTTACCTCATAGTTTGTGAGAGTCCTTCTGAATTTCTTCATGTTGGTGACGATAGATAGGAGTCTATTCGTCATTTTGATGATGCTTTCATGGTCCTTCATCATGAATAGCTCCCATTTCGTCACGTACATCTCCAAACGATTTGATTTAACTAGTATTATGTCTTTATGGTAGTTCTCAAGGGTCACACAAATGGCATGTGTTGTTTGGCAATGTTACACTCTTCCAATCTCTTCTCTTATGAGAGAGCTCAGAAGAATGGTCATTACCCTTTTATTTTTACCATTTGATGTCCTGTAAGCTTCAACCCATTCCTCACTTGGGATAAGTTCTTCAATTCCATCCACCACTTTAGTAGGTGGCTTCCTTTCTTTGACAACCATATCCCAAAGATCCACCACCTCTGTGTCAAGGTAGATTTCCATTTTATAGTTCCAATGAGTATAGTCGAATCCATCAAAGTGAGGCTTGAGGTGTGAGTGGATTCCCTATTGTGCCATTGATCTTTTCTCACCCAATTAAGGATAGAATGTGAGACTTTGCTCTGATACTACTTATTGGCCCTAGGCACCAAGACGGGGGAAGGGGGGGTTGAATTGGTGTATATAAAAAAAATTAAGAATAAGGGATAGAGAAGAGTAGATAAAGAGGCATAC
This sequence comes from Omphalea diandra, assembly GCA_949677035.1. NCBI lineage: Eukaryota > Viridiplantae > Streptophyta > Magnoliopsida > Malpighiales > Euphorbiaceae > Omphalea > Omphalea diandra. The sequence continues at coordinate 4,078 of CATIWR010071955.1, forward strand.
GATTTATAGTGGTTCGGGTATAATTGACCCTACGTCCACTCCTCAATTCTCTGTAATTGGGTGTTCCAATAACTTCAAATGGTGTTTCTAAGCTCACACCTAACTTTTACACTTTGTGTTTTCAAGGTTCACACAACAACCTTTACACTATGTGTTTTTTAGTCTCACATAACAACCTTTACACTATATGTTTTTAAGGTTCACACAACAACCTCTCTTTAGTGTTTTTATAGGCTCACACTACAACCTTTACACTTGGTGTTTAATGCTCACACCCAACACTTACAATCTCATAAAGAAGAGAAGAAAATGAGTAGCAAAAGATTGAGAGTTTAACATAAGTAATAAATTTTCTATCTATTTTATTTCTCACTATTTGGTAGAGTATTTATAACCCATACCAACCAAAGAGACGTTAGACTTTAAAGCTTAATATATCTTTAAGACATGCTAGGAAGATTCTGCATTAATTGCATGTCAGGCTGAAATCGTTGTCGCTACTGGTCAATCGCGGTCACGAAATCCAAATTTCCATATGGAAGGCAAAAATTGCAGTGGAAAAATCTATTTGTGTCTAATGGCTAATCCATATGGCAGCTTCTCATTAGTCCATCAGGAAAATATGGTCGTTGTGTTATAATTGCCTACAAAAGTCACAATTGTGATTCTTCTTTGTACAGGACGCGACTGAGAATGTAAATCCTTCTGTTTGAAAGATATATCTTCTTTTTCTTGAATCGTGATCGCTACCCAAAATGTCACCCTGGTGAATTTTGTTCTCCAACGAATACCTGGGACACTTGGCATGCTATGATTGTGGACTGGCTTCGCTCTTTAATCTCTTTAAAAGTCGCAGCTGCGATAGCAAAGATGCCTGCAAATCCTTCTAGCTGAGTTTTACCCTTTCCTTAAACTACGTCATAGTCGTAAATTACAGACCACTGACTACGAATTTGGATGAACTTTACCTACTTGAGGATTATGTAATCCTTTCAACTTCTAATGGAAAAACTAAATTTCTGCAAGACAACACAATTGAAACATTAGTCATGATCAATCTCCTTTATCAAGATCACAAGAGGTCTAAGATTTAGGATTAACCATCCTAGTCCAACAATATTCTTTCAATTAAAGGATTAAACATAATTTGTTAAGTGTAAGTCAATTATTTAACAAAGGTAAAAAAGTTATAGTCAATTATTTGACAAAGGTAAAAAAGTTACCTTTGACCCTAGAGAATGTCGAGTTGCCACTTTAATGGATAAGAAGGTAATCTTTAGGGGTGAAAGAAAAGGAAATACCTACCTAATTGACTTAGACAATTTGGCTAACCAATCCTTTAAGTATGTTGTTTCCATTAGCAATGAGTCTTGGCTTTGGCATAAAAGACTTGGACATATGAGTATGGAGCTTTTACAAAGTTTGTCAAAAGGAGAGTTAATAGAAGGTCTTCCAAAGCTTAAGTTCATAGAGGACAAGATATATGGACTTTATCAAATAAGGAAGTAACGTCAAACATCCTTCAAAGCAATAAATGTTTTAAGTACTTTTATGTCTTTTCAACTCATTCATATAGATTTAGTTAGACCTATAAGGAATTCTAATTTATGTGGAAAGCATTATGCATTTGTACTTATTGATGACTACTCTAGATTTATTTAGGTATCATTTTTTGTCATAAGAGTGATACTTTTGATGTCATTAAAAGTTTTGCCAAAAGAGTTCAAAATGAAAAAAGGTTACTTCATTTCTTCTATTAGAAGTGACCATGGAAAGGAATTTCAAAATGAATATTTTGAAAACTATTATTTGGATAATGGGATTTATTATAACTTTTTTACTCCTAAAACACCCTAACAACATGGTGTTGCAGAGAGAAAAAATAAAACAATGCAAGAAATGGCTAGAACTATGCTTAATGAGTATTCCTTGCTAAATTACTTTTGGGCTGAACCTATCAACACTTTATGTTATGTTGCAAATCATGTTTTCAAAAGACCCATTCAAAACAAAACTTCTTATAAGTTATAGAATGGAAGAAAACCTAAGCTTTCATATCTGAGAGTGTTTGATTGCAAATGCTACATACTCAATACCAAGGACAACCTTGAAAATTTTGCCTTAAGAATCGATGAGGGTATCCTTCTTAGCTATTCCACCACTAGAAAAGCTTATAAGGTGTTTAATAAAAAGTCTATAGGGTTGAAGAGTCTATGAATATTATATTTGATAAGTCTAGCAAACATTATCTTGGTCAAGGTTCTTTTATTTATGATCATGTAGGTGACTTTTGAGAAGATGGAGCTTGATCCAACTTCTAAGGAAAAATATGATTGATCTTAAAGATAATGAGTCATCATAAAAAAAAAAATTGAATAATCTTAACATCAATAAAAGGAAAACCAAGCTCAAGGACTCTCCAAGGATTAGAGGGACTCTAAGAATCACCAAAAATATCTTATCATTGGTGAAACATCCATAGGAGTAAGTACTAGAGCTCAATTACATGCCTTAGATAATAATCTTATATTTGCTTCTCAAATTGAGCCAAAGTCAATTGATGAGGCTCTTGATGATGATAGTTAGGTGATTGTTATGTAAGAGGAACTCAACCGATTTGAAATAAATAAAGTTTGGGAACTTATTCCTAGGCATAAGGAATACCCAGTTGTGGGATGTAAATGTGTGTTTAGGAATAAGTTAGATGAATAAGGTTTCATAAGAAGAAACAAAGCTAGATTGGTTTCTAAAGGATACAACTAAGCGAAAGGCATTTATTATGATGAAAGCTTTACCCCCATTGCAATAGTAAAGGCCATTAGAATTCTTTTAGCATTTCCTTGTCATATGAATGTCAAACTTTTTCAAATAGATGTGAAAAGTGTATTTCTAAATAGTTTCATTGAGGAAGAAGTGTATGTTGAACAACCTCCGGGTATTGAGTCTCATGATTTCCCAAATCATGTTTTCAAATTGACAAAGGTCTTATGTGGTCTGAAACAAGCTCTAAGAGCTTAGTATGAAAGACTTAGTTCATTTCTTTTACAAAATAATTTTGAAAAAGACAAGGTTGACACAATTTTGTTTATGAAAAGCATAACATGGATACAATTATTATGCAAATATATGTTAATGATATTATATTTAGTGCTACTAATGAATCTCTTTGTAAAGAATTTGCTAAGTGTATGACTAGGGAATTTGATATGAGCATGATAGGTGAGCTTGAATTCTTTCTTAATCTTCAAATTAAGCAAACTAAAGAGGGCATCTTCACCAACCAAGCCAAGTATGGAAAGGATCTACTCAAAAAGTTTGGTATGGAAGGATGCAAAGTAGCTAAAACTCTAATGAGTGCAACTATCAAGCTATACAAGGATGAATTGGGTAAACCTATTGATGAAAAGAAATATAGAGGAATGATTGGCTCTCTTCTTTATCTTATCTCTTTTAAACCCAATATCATGTTTAGTGTTTGCTTGTGTGCTAGAATCTAATCTTGCCTAAGGAATTACATTCGGATGTCATTAAACGAATTCTTAAATATTTGCATGGCACATTGCATTTAGGACTTTGGTATCCTAAGAATTCTTCATTTACTCTTCTTGGATATTCAAATGAGGATTATGTGGATGGTTTGATGGATACGAAGAACACTTCTGGAACTTGCCAATTTATTGGTGAATGTCTAGTTTCTTGGTTTAGCAAGAAGCAAGTTTTGGTTGCCTTATCCACTACTGAAGTAGAATATGTGATGACAGGTTATTATTGCACCCAAGTTCTTTAGATGAAGTAACAACTCAAGGATTATGGCAAAGATGTTGATCATATTCCCATCAAATGTGACAACACAAGTGCAATAAATCTTTCTAAGAATCCCATCCAACATTCAAGAAGCAAGCATATTGATATTAGACATTATTTTCTTAGAGATCATGTCCAAAGTGGTAATGTGATGTTTGAGTTTATTGACACCAATCACCAACTTGTGGATATTTTCACTAAACCCCTTAGTGAAGAACTAATGAACTTCATCAATAGGGAATGAAGCATGTTAGATGAAAGGTCACTAGGGTGAAAATTAATCTTATTATGTGCATATTATATTATTGGTTGGTATTTATTAATTGATTAATATATTTATGTAAGGAATATGTTTAATGAGCTAGATGTGTTGATTCAATTTGTATTTGAGCTTATTAATGCCAAATTGCATGAATTAATCATTAATATAGTATTTTAATCACACTAAATATGAGCCATATACTTGAAACTTCACTTTAAATTATTTTTAAAAAATATCTCATAAATAGCGATCGAAACTTCATAATCGCGATTATTACCTTTGAGAATCTTTTGTTGTTGTTTTCAAGCTTTATGATCATGGTTGTAGACTCACCTCTTGACAATTTTTAAATTCAAATTTTTGAATCGTTGTCCTCACTGCTTTTTAAGAAAATTTCAGGTGTTACTCAGAATTCTTTAAGTTTAGTATTTGAACTTTTATTAGCGGTTGCAATTGCTTGTAACTATTGGACAATAAATTTTTTGTCCCCCAAATGGTGCTTTGTTTTGGTTCAATGTATTTATGCTCATTTTCTTGACTCCTTTTACTTTTCTTAGCCTATTTAAACCACCTTTAACCTCATTTCTTCACTTTTCTTCATTTCTCTCTCATCTAACCTATATTTTTCATCATCTTTTGCTCCATCTTAAACTCTTTCTTCCTCTCATCAAATGGTCACTAAGAAAGGTACCAAGATAGATGAAGGGAAAGGAATTGCTCAACCATCCTCACCCCATACAAGATACACTTTATCCTTTCACAAAATAAGAGGCGTCACTCAAGAAGAAAAGGCTAGGTTTGAGGCCAACAAAATGAAGGTAACCCGAACAAATAGAATCCCTTCTACTCATCTTCTTAGAGTCCTTGGAATAAAGGAAGAAATCAATGGCTATTTGAACAACCTTAGTTAGGTCCAGTTCATCTATAGAGATATGATAGGCTATGAAGATGTCGTTAGAGAATTCATATGCACAATCGAGATTAACAAAGACAAAAATTCTCTAGTAGGTAAGTATGGTTTAAATTTCAAATGCTTTGGCAAACTAATCTTTATCACCTACCTTAATCTTTGCTCTTTCTTCAATTTCCAAAATAAGGAGGATACCCCTCCATAATTTCTCCTCCTATGACTTCATCTTAACTGACTTTTGGAAAGCAATCTCCATTGAGAAATACCATGACCCCAAAAAGTCCATTACTAAACACATCAAGTGTAACATCCCTATCCACATTCATTGGCATTATCACATGAACATATTCATTGCATCAATGATATGAAATCCCACATGAACATATGCATTAGATAAATGATCATTTAAATACGTGAATTGGATAAGCACGACAATGACACATGCACCATTACATTTAGGACACTCGAACATATATGTAGTGTTTGTATAGTTGCATGACAAATTGTTTTATATTGTGTGCATGTTATAACATCATAAATAATGGTGTTATAAAGCTTATTTTAAGGTATAAGGAGCATCTAGGAATTAGGAGATGGATAGAGGTGCTTAAGGAGTGAAGAAGAGGGACTAAAAGAGGAAAGTGAACTTCCAACCAATAGGAATGCAACACCATTATTTTGACTTGTTAGAATAGGTTCACAAGTGGAATTTTTGATCCTATAGGATCAAAATACAGAGTTTAGACATGAGGTACAACAGAAGAAAGAGAGAGCTAAGGAAGAAAGAAATGGAAGAAGAAGAAGAAGAAGAAGAAGAAGAAGAAGAAGAAGAAGAAGGAGAGGGAGAAGAGTGAGCTGCCTAAGGAGGAAACATAAGGTTTTTTGGTTATAGGACAATAGGTAACTTAATTTATCTTTTTCTCAAATGAAATTAACCTCTAATGACATGTTAATTATGCATGGTTAGTGAGAATTATGGAGTATTTGAGGTAGAATTCTTGGATGGAAGTTGAAATTCAAAAGAACAAGAGTTGATTATATTGTTAGAGCATAATTTTATACCCACGAGTTCATAACCCTAGAAGAGGAATTTGAGAGAGTACAAAATATAAAAGTTGTAGCTTTATGCCTCATATAAATGCATATGAATCAATTTCGCTTGATTTGGTGTGTGTGAGGAGTTATGGCTCCTTCATTAGGGCTGGTTCATAACCAACCAAAATTACCTTAGTCTTTCTGTTTTCTTATATTTTGATGGCCTTAGGTTCTAATTTTGACAAAGTTTAAAACATTAAATTTATAGGTTTATATCCCCTCCAAATTCTTGTAATGAATTTTTTATTGATTTGTTGTTTGGAAAGAGATATGGCTCATTGATTGTGATTGACCATGTACCCGAATGAAATCTCACCCATCTTTTAATTTTGTTTTTCAAGAATTTGATAGCCATAGATTAGGAATTTGGTGATGTGTTAAACTCGAAAGTTGTATATTTATATATTATCTACATTAATCTAAAATATTGTTGCCAAATTTTGTATGGTTGTTGAGATATTTTCCCTCCATTATGACTAATTATCACCTTATTAGAAATCAACTCACCCTGAGATTGGTCATTTTTTGGTGATTTTATAGAATGAATTAGACAATGAGTAAAACATAAAAAAAATGTTCTTTATGTGTTCTGTAACATATGGAAAATCAGTTTTTCAATTTGATGTGAATAATTTAAGATATACCCAAGAATATAAGACCTATTCAGACTGAGATGATGTTGAAATAAAGCAAAATTCAAAAACTCACCTTATTTTCTATGTGTCTTATATTGGCCTAAAATTTAAATATGTTGTATCATTATGTATCTAATTTATTTGAAAAAAAAGAATTAAGTCATTAGGATCAGTATATCTAGAATTATTCCTGTGACAGTGTAACAAGCTCAGCCTACCATATAAGGAAAAACATGCATAAACACTAGGTCCACTTGCATGGATCATGCCATTGGTGCATACCAAGCATTCATAATCATTTTGGCATACTTATAACCATGTATGTATCAAATTTTATGATATCAACACTTTGAGAAAGCCTTAGAGAAAGAACTAAACCTACCGTAAAGGTTGATTACCTCAAAAGGTGAGTAAAAACCATAATTAGATTCAATGTGTGTGTGTGTGATAATTTTATGATATGATTATGTTTTATTACATGCATATATGATTGAATTGTTACATTTTACATGTGAATACAAGTAAAGTGAGAATCATATGCTCTTAATGATTACTTGGTATAACATTTGTGAATGAGCACTTGCACATGGAACTAAAAGCATATTGTGACTAGCCTATCAAACACTTGCAAATCACGTGGAAGATGGACCAATAGGTCCCATTGGCACATGTTATTGATTAAATGATTCACTTGCTATATGTTAGCCAACAAAATCGAATGTCACTTGAATCACATGAATTCCCAGAACAGTGTTTGCCTTACAAGGTCATGACAAAAATAAATCTATTGCACTTGCACTTGCATCATCAATTATTATACTTGTAACGTGTCCTAATAATATTCTTATGTTGGTTGTGCCATACGAATCTGACTATCATTTTTATTCATTAAGTCGCAACTCACTAAATCACAAATTTTTTTCGGATATTGAAGCATAAGATTGGACACTTTGGTGCTTAGAGTTTTAAATTGAGACACATGAACCATAGGTAATCGACTGAATTCCAACTCTCTCTCTTTTTGTGTCATGTACCTACATTTAGATAGGAGCTAGTTATAGTCACTAGTCTTGAACATTTGTTAACATATATGTACATTAAATACATGTTAGATTGTGTGTGTATGATGGATGAACCTTTATGTGTATGCATTTTCGGCATGAATGCCATGATTTGTAAATGAAAATGGTCGTTACAATATGACTATAACATAGAATACCATCCAAGAATAAATACATGATATATGTGGTCACACTATTAATTAGAACATCAATGAGAGGTAGTGCAAAGTCGTTGTTTAAGGTAGGCTTGTTCAAATCACACACATCCTTACTCATGTTTTTTTTATGTACAAGGACTATATTAGCCAATCACTCAGGGTAATTTACCACGTTTAAGAACCTAGCTTTTAACTATTTATCCCACTTTATCTTTCAACAACTGTGCAATTCTGGCCTCATTTGTTTGAGCTTCTTCTTTGCTAGACTCATGTGCTAGTAGGTATGAATTATATCCTAAAAAATTCATTGATCGACTCTCGATATGTGTTTATACATCCATGCAAATAAGACCCTTTAATACTTCCTCAATAGTTGCTCAAACTCTCTTTACTCTTTCAGTGTGATTTCATTGGCAATTAGAAAATTTTTAGAATTTTCCTATACGATAAGATTAGTATGCATAAAATTAATGTTAAATGCTCATGTAATAATGCATGTGAATAGTGCGATAAGGAAAGAATCACACAGGTAAGCAAAATCATCATTCATTACCTTAAACTTGGAAATGAATACATGATCATCCTTGAACAAACTTAAGACAAAAACATCAAGAACATAAAAAACATCAATGATAAGGGATTCCTTAGGAATAAATTTAAAGTCTCTTTAGTAACAAGTTACTTTTAGTTGTTATATTTCTTTTCAACCTCTTTATTAACTTGTTTCATGAAAGGTTTCAAATTATCACCACTTTAGTACTAGCTATGTTCTTTACGACACCCCCCCCCTCCCCCCTCCCCTTCAAATTCCTATTTCATCTGATCTACCCCTAGTCATCTTTAAAAAGCTCTCTTATAATGCCATTCCATCTAATTTAGTTTGTTTGGTCTCTAACAATTATCCTATTATCTCCTTATCTCTTATAGTTTCAATGAAGTTCATGGTTATGTCCTTAGTATCTACTGAGTTAATCCCTAAATATTTACTTTCAGCAATACTATCTAGCTCATTCATCTCCATTTTAAATCATATAACTCTTGCACAATAGGATTGATTGATTCACCTTTATCTCCTCATTTATTGGTTACATAACCATTATTGATCTTATAACATCTAGAAGGAGTCTTTCCTTTTTCATTTTATATTTTAAAGAACATAGCCTTTTTCTTTTTCTTTTTATCCCTTTCAATAGCGTTCTTTAGTTGAGTTTTGATAATTGTAATACCCATACTCCCTTTCTTGACCTGTATTTGAGAAAATGACTTACCTAATAATTAAGTGGCTCTTCTTCTAACTGGTCCTTCTCCACTTCATCTTTCACTATTTCCCCTTTCTTCATAAAATACTCTAAAAGAGGTCATTAGAGATCTATAACCATAACCCTAATGTGGTTTACCTTATAACCCAATCTAGTTTTGTTTACATAAATGGGAGCATTTGGAATCATTAGCACACTATTGGCATATCTACCAGGCCCTTGTCCCAAAAGAAATTTCATTCCCCACATGATGTTTGCTACACCCAACCCTCTATAACTCTAGCAACTTGGAAACCCCTCATATGTAAAATTGTGATGCCTAGTGTAAACACTACTTCCCTGACTTTAATGTAAATGGTAACCAATTCACTCTCATATGGAATTTTCACCTTTTTTGTGTAAAGTGTAAGGCATTCCTCCTAAGGAATGATACCATGGTCTTTCTAACAATAATGAAAATATCATTGGAATGTCTAGCATAATAAACTCCGCTATGGCCACCACAACCCTTGTCCTCACCATAGCCTTCGATATCCCAACAGCTAATATTTTGCTATAATTATAGGCCTATATATTACTTTCAAATGCTTAGATGTTTGTCATAGACATCCCAAACTTTGGCAATAGCTTCAAAAGCGTATATATTGATCCCTGATCCATCATCCACCATAACATAAGGGATACGCTTCCCTTCTTATTTAAGCTTTAATAAATAATTCCATGTTATAGTCTCCACCCTTATAAGGCAGATCTTTATCAACTAAGGTTATCTTGCAAGAGACCTAAAGGATCCTTCCATTGATCCACCATGCTTACTATGACTAGGGGTTATTACTAATGTATGACCTTTATCCTCTTGATCTCCCCAATCAGTGAAAAAAGGTAAGAGTCGCAAGTAAGATTCCATTAGTTCAAATATAACCCTAAAAATAATTCTAGTCCTCATAGTGGCAACTTTATTAGGAACTTTAAATTGACTTCACAGTTAATCTTTGGTTCACTTTTACTATATTATTCTTGTTATTAGTAAATCCAAGTACCTATAGTATAACAAATGGGGGTTTATGACAGTCATCCCTTAAGCTTGTGAGAGCTATCAACTACAACAACCATCTCAACCGTTAGGTAGAGCCAATAGCACATTAGAATATGATACTCTCTTATTTGCATTTCTTCTCCAAAAGAAAGGTTGATGTCCCCAAAAAACATGAGTAGATATCCTTATGTAAATATAGTGTTACCCTATTCCCTTTTTGACGTAAATATTCCTCATGTAAATACAATGCTATCCCATTTTCTTTGATGTAATTATCCTTATGTAAATACTTGTGTATCCATCATACCCTACAATGTAAATGCTTATGTACCTCTTTTGCCTTCCTTTATTAAAGGGATTCTTCATTGACTTATATATCTCTTCCAAGTATTATAATGAGTTTTCTTTTATATTTGACTTTTTCCTTCATTATTTGTTAGTTATCATACAAATATGTTCTTTTGGGACTTCAACCCTACTTGGTCTAAGGAGACTACATATATTCTTTATCCCAGGTTGATAGAAGAATGAGACCCCACATAAGAAAGAGTCTTTAGATTTCATGTGTGGGAGAAATATGGTTGGAAGGATCTTTTTCTAATAATGTGTGCATTTCACGCATACATGTATCTCTTACCTTATTCGCACATCATACTAATAATGTCTGTTTTGCAATCATCATAGCTTTTTCATATTGTCCTTTAGTGCCCTAGAATGAAAGATTGAATAGTGCAATGACACGTAATTAAAAAATAAAAACCAAGTGTAAAAAAAATGAAGAATCAAGACATAAGTTTTATAAAGGTTCGATACAACTTGCCTATATCCTCTCCTCTAGTTTTTCCACTAAAGCCTTCACTATTAAGATAGCTTAAGGTGTAACATCCCCATCCACATTCATTGGCATTCTTACATGAACATATTCATTATATAAATTATTTTCAATCCCACATGAACATATGTAATGGATAAATGATCATTTAGATATGTGAATTAGATAAATACGACGATGACACTTGCACCATTACATTTGGGACACTTGAACATATATGTAATGTTTGTATAGTTGTATAAAAAATTATCTTATGTTGTGTGGATATTATAACATCATAAATAATGGTGTTTTAGAGATTATTTAAAAGTATAAGCAGCATATGGGGATTAGGAGATGGAAGGAGGTGATGAAAGAGTGAAGAATATGAACTAAAAGATGTATATTGAATTTCCAACCAATGGTAGTGAGATACCATGATTTTGTCTTATTAGGTAGGTATACAAATTAAAATTTTCATCTTTTAGTATCAGATTAGAGAACTAAAACTATGAGAGAGTGTAGAAAATAGAAAGAAAGAAAGAAAGCAAGAAGGAGAAGGAAGAAGAAGAAGAAGAAGAAGGAGAGGAAGAAAAGTGAGCTAGCATGGAAGAAATCCTAAGTTTTTATAGTTTTGGCAAAAGTGATAAGTAATTTTATCTTCTTCCAACATGAAATTCCTCCATCGTAACATGTTAAACATGCATAATTAGTAAGAATTATGGAGTAATTTAAGGTAGAGCTCATGTATGAAGGTTGAAGCTCAAAAGAAATAAGAGCTGATTGTGTTGATTTTATTATTAGAGTAGATTTTTTTACCCATGATTTCATAACCTTAGAAGAGGAATTATAGAAAGTGTAAAATATGAAATTTGGAGCTTTATTCCCCATCTAAATTCCTATAAAACATTTTTGATTAATTTGGTGTGTGTGAGGAGATATCACTCCTTCATTAGGGCTGGTTCACAACCAACTGAAATCTCCTTAGTCTTTTTGTTTTCATATATTTTGATGAACTTATGTGCTGATTTAGACAAAGTTAAAAACATGAAATTTGTAGGGTTATATCCCATATTAATACCTGTATAACAGTTTTTCTTAATTTGTTGTGTGGAAATAAATATGGCTCATTGATTGTGATTGACCCTGAACCCGATGAAACCTCATCAGTCATATAATTCTATTTTCCAAGAATTGGATGGTCATATAATTAGAATTTTATGATATATTAAACTAAAAATTTGTATATTTATGTCTTATCTACATGCATGTAAAATATTTTTGCCAAATTTAACATGGTTGATGAGATATTTCCCCTTCATCATGACTACTTGTCAATATGTTGAAAGCCTGCTCACCTTGAGATTGGTCATTTATTTTGGTGACTTTATGGACTGAATTAGACAATGAGTAAAACATAAAAATTGTTTCTTTATATGTTGTGTAATTTTTGGTAAATCAATTTTGAAATCTGCTTTCTACAATTTATGATATGCACAAGAATATAAGACCTACTCAGATTGAGATGACATTGAAATAGGGCAAAATTCAAAAATTAACCACATTTTTTGTATGTCATATATTGACCTAAAATTTGACTATGTTGTATCACTATGTGTCTAGTTTCTTTGAAAAAAACAATAAAGTCATTTGGATAATTATATCTGAAATAATTTCTATGAGAGTATAGTGAGGTCATGTTGCTATATAGGGAAAACATGCATAAACACTAGGTCCGCTTGCATGGATCATGCCATAGTTGCATGCCAAGCATTCATAATCATTTTATCATGCCATAGTTACATGCCAAGCATTCATAATCATTTTGACAGACTTATAACCATGTATGTATTAAATGTTAGGATCTCAACACTTTGAGGAAGCCATAGGGAGAGAACCAAACCTACCGTAAAAGTTGGTTACATCAAAAGGTGAGTAAAAACCATAATTAGATTTTAATGTCTATGTTTGATAATTTTATGATATGATTATGTTCTATTACATGTATTGAATTATTACATTTTACGTGTGAATATAAGTTAATTGAGAATTATATGCTCTTAATGATTACTTGGTATACCATTGTGAATGAACACTTGCATATGGAACTAAAAGCATATTGTTACCGACTTGTCAAACACTTGCAAATCAATTGGAAAGGGACCAATATGTCATATTAGCACATGTTATTGATCAAATATTCACTTGTTATATGCTGGCTAGCAAAATCAAATGTCACTTGAATCACATGAATTCCCGATAGCAGTGTTTGTCTTGTAAGGTCATGACAAAAATCATTCTATTGCATTTGCACTTGTGTAGTCAATTCTTATTCTTGTAATGCATCCTAATGATTTGTTATTATTGGTTGTGCCATAAGAATCTAATTATTATTTTTATTCATTGAGTCATGACTCACTAAATCACAATTATGTTTTTCAGATACTGAAGTATAGGGTTTGGATACTTTGGTGCATAGAGTTTTACATAGGGACACATGGACCACAGGTCATCGACTGAATTCCAACTCTCTCTACTTGTGTCATGTACATATATCTAGACAGAAACTAGTTTATAGTCACTAGTGTTGAACATTAGTTAACATATGTGTACATTAAATACATGTTAGATTAAGCATGTATAAAGAATCAACCTTTATGCATGTGTATTTTTGGGCATGAATGCCATGATTTGTAAATGAAAATGGTTGTTACATAAGGTGCTATCAACCAACTTTGCAATAATAATTTCTAGGAACTCGAATGCTACTAAACTTTGTCCCAAAGAAGTTTCCAAGTACTACCTTCCTTTCATAAAGTACAGTTTTAAGATCTCTTAAAATCTTTTAACCAAGGCTTTCCTCAAATAATATTCAACTTTAAAGATGAGGATAATTCTTTAACTCAAGTAATGGAACACTTTAAAGTACATTTATAAAGTATACTTGATCTAGTTAAGGGTATTGAAAGAATGTCTGTAAAGTTTATTCTTCAAACTCTGTTTTAAAGATAACACCTACAAGCTTTAAACAATGAGCTCTCTTGATTGCTAGATCACTATTGGTTCACCATTTTTATTTGAAAATATATTTCACAATAAAATACTCGCTTAATGGAATGGTTTCTCTATTTGTTTCTATTAAGAGTTAGTCTTTTTATAGGTTGAAATATGGAACTAACTATTAGAAAGAAAAAAGCTATCACTTCATATTACAGATTTAGACACTCAATGAATGTTGGGAATTCTCTACACTAGTTGTTGAGTCATCAATCATCATTGATTTCATGAAAATGAGTGGTTGTTAACCAAAATATAACTTCAACGATCATTAGTGCTAACGAAATGCATGTTGGGACTTGTCATTAGAGAGAAGTTTATCTCAATGCACCTTTTTTGACTTTCTTATTTGTTTATTCAACTAACTTCAATGGTTGTTGGATATTCTCAATGCCTATTGGACTTTAATATCAACCTTTGTTGTGATACGGACAATGCTCATTATAGATTTCTAAGAAGGTGTGAACTTGATGCTCTATTTTCCAAGATCTTCAATAGTACATCAATGGATGTTGGTGAACTTTCAATGCCCATTGAATATCCTTAATGCCTATTACATTATTGAAAGTGCCTCACTAGATGTCTAAAACTTTAGCTCAATCTAAGGAGCATTTCCATTGATGTTGGTAGAATCCAATACCTGTTTTGAGATCCTGAGATTTTTGCTCAATTAAAGTCAATTGGTTTGACACTATTTGCAAAAATGCAATAACTATTACAAAATCAAGAACCATGCTTGTTATGAAATTGCAATGCCCGTTGCAATTTTCAATGTGCATAACTAATGTGTTTGAGTTATCCAACTCCTATTATAGTAGAGGACAATGCTCGTTATAATATCCAAAAGACTTTGCTCATGGTATAATGATATTAAATGCCTATTGAGTTACTTTAATATCTTTTGCTAGAGTCACAATGCCTATTGAATTATGGCAACACCCATCGGACTATTAAGCTTAGTTTACTTAATTGTTACTCTCTTAATACTTAGAGTTTCCAATCATAACTTTTTCTCCAATCATCATGGTTTAATAAATGGATGTACCTTTAAGAACTAACATAAATAGTTTGGACAATGGTTAGCTCTTAAATATGTTTATGATCATCAAAATAAGGTTTCGTTCAATATTCTCCCTCTTTTTGATGATGACAAACAATATATCAAAGTTAATCAATCTTACAAAACCAAATAGGAGTACATCATATAAAGTCCATCAATCTCTAACTTAAAAAAATAGGAGTACATCATGTAATGTCAATCAATCAATAACTTCCATTTAAGCATATCAATATGTTCAAACTCCCCCTGTAACATGGGTTTCTCATTTAGTAAGAGATCATCCTTAGGAAACATAGGTTTCTCCTTTAATATGAGATCATTTTTTGTAAGATTTCCCAATATTTTGCTTATAAACATTTTGCCTCATATTACTCCCTTTTAAGGTCATATTTTATGCACCATTATATTAAGTTCACATTTTATTTCCCCCTTTTGTCATAATCAAAAAGAATTAAATAGCATTAGTAATGGAATATAAAGCATATAGTAAGGAAATATAGATAAAAAGTTAAGTTTTCATTGCAAAAGTAATGTTATCCAATATAACAACTATTTTTGAAACAAGGATAAAAAGAAAAAGAAATAAAACAAACTATGCATCATGAGGAGGCAAGGTTTTAAATGGAGAGGTATAAGTTTGATCTTGAGGTTATAAGGATGGTTAAGGTTCTAAGAGGTACTTTTAATTCTTGGGCTCTACTGGCTCCTTGGACTCTTGTTCTTAGGTTCATTGGTTTCATTTGGTTCCTTGGAAGGAAGATCTTTGGCATCTTGACTCATGTCAGGTGGAACCTTTTAATGGTTTTCAGTACTTAGAGTCCCTAGTTGCATATTCAGCCCTTGTACTATCCAATCCAATTTTTGGTTGATGTCCTTCATCTCTTTTTAAAGTTTTTGAATTTTTTGATGTAAAGAGGTAGTAGAGGTCTCAACTCTTTGAATAGTAGTAGTAAGGGTTTCCAACTACTTAAGCACCTTATACTTAAAGGAAGTGAGAGATGGAGTAAATGTAATAGGTCCGCTGGTTCTAATTCCTTCTACTGTTGCAACCCCGATCCTGATAGCTCCTTCAACAACCTCATTTCTATCTTCCTCTTTAGGAATCTCACCTTCCTTAAGCACCTCTTGATTAATCCATTATTAAGTCTTTACAGGATCCCCATGCTTAGTAGTATCTTCTCCCAAATGGGCTCATTGTATAATAACTTTTCTAGCACTATATTATCTTCTTTAAGCTCTTCTTTAGTTTGGGGAATTACTTTCACAAATTTTGCAATCTTTGTGATGCAATGAGCCATCATAAAATTTTTGCCTTGTCCATTTACCCATCTATTCTTTACATCAAGAGTAAGGGAGTATTCAACTTCTATTTATTCTTCATACATTAGAGGTAGAAGAGATATGTTATGGTGCAATTTCTATTGGATTAGTCTCTTCCATTGATGTTCTAAGTGATGAACCTATGGGCAATCCTTAAGGCTTGACTCTTGATCTTATAAGCCTTACTGTTGTTGCAGTTATAGTTAGTGCTTCCATTCATGATGGACTTCTAGAATTGATTGACATCAACCTTGAAGGTTAGATGAGACTTTATGTCACCTTTGTTAGATACATTAAAGCACGTAGCTAAGTCATTTGGTCTTAGTGTGTATTTCTTTACAAATAGCCTGAACTTTATTGTGCCTTCTTGAGCATATACTTCATAATCACTACCTAACATTTTTAAGGTTGTTAAGAATTCCACTATTAGCTCTAACCCCTGTAATGGCAAAATTGTTTGTATCCAATCTTGACCATCAACTCTTCAACATTTTCAGCTAACCCATACCTTTATAGGTCATTCCACTCTAAGAATTTACCACATCTAAGATGTCTCTTTAGCAATTTTAAAGCTACTTCATTTTCCTTTTCACTTTTAAGATGAAATTGCTTAACCAAAGGAGGAGTTAAGGATAAATGAGTGTGCTCTATTTTGGTGGCCTTTCATTTCACCTTTGAATCTTGGCCAGTTTTGGATTTCTTAGATTGTTGTTAGGCTAAATAGGGTTCTACACTTCTCTTTTTCTATTAAGTTATTATTGGTCCTAGATTTTCCTCAGTTTTAGAGCTAAAGTAAGAAGGATGGGAGTTCTTTTCTAGTAGGTTATTGATATCTTTTGGTGGAATATGGTTTGGGTGCCATTTGATTATGTGAATAAGTGTTTGATGCAAAGAAATATGCAACAATTGAGAAAAATGAGTAAAAAGCAAAGAAAGCAAAAATAAAATGATTTTAATGCTAGAGGGGGTTTAAATAAAAGTTCAACGAGCTCCCTTTTTTAAAAAAATGACTATTAAGAGTGTTCAATGACTATTCCAAGTTAAGCAATGACTGTAGGACAAGACTGTTAGCTTACTTTTACAAGCATTCCTCAACCAACAACTGTGGCTAGTTTGCAATGGCCATTGGATAATGAACAATGGTCATTAGAGTTTCACAATAATCATGGACACCAATAGAATCAAAATGAGGAATTCATAAGTAACGCAACTGTCATTAGGAGAAACACAATGGTCATTGGCCATGTTTTTCAAATAGCACTTAGTTTAAAAATAATTTTAAAACTCAATTGATGGATGTTATTAATCAAACTTAATGATATAATCATGAATTCAATTAACATATGCAAAGTTTGATCAATATCACACATAATTAAAATCTTTAGCTATTGAATCTAAAGAATTTAATGGTGATCATTCGAGCAACAATCATCAAGTATCATATAATAATAATCATAAATATATTGAAAAGAAGAAGAACCTATTTAAAGCTAATCCAATGTATTTCCATTAATCATACCAAGTTCTCTTTTGATGAATTACATCCTTTCATCACAAAGAGGTTTAGTAAAAATATCTACTAATTGATGGTTAGTATCAATACATTCTAACACAATATTTCCATTACAAGTATGATCTCTAAAAAAGTGATGTCTAATGTCTATATGTTGGCTCTTAGAATGTTGTATGGGATTCTTAGACAAATTTATAGCACTAGTGTTATCACACTTTATGGCAACTTGCTTTATAACTTCTTTGAAATAAAAAAAAAAAGTTGTTGTTTCGTCCATAGGATTTATGCACAACAAAGGTCGACTGCCACATACTCAACTTCAGCAGTTGATAAAGCAACTGAGTTTTACTTTTTGCTACTCCGAGACACTAAGCATTGACTAAGTAATTGACATGTGTCTGAAGTGCTCTTTCTATCTAAGGTACACCTAGCAAAATCAACACTAGAAAATGCATTCAATTCAAATGAAAAAACTTTTAGGATATCAAAGTCCTAAGTTGTGAGAAATGACAAGATATTTAAGTATGTATTTTATAGCATGCAAATGAGACTCGTTAGGATTAGATTGATATCTAACATGCAAGCAAACACTGAATATAATATTAGGTCTAAAGGCTATGAGATAGAATACCAATCATACATTTATATAGCTTTTAGTCCATATTTTTACCGTGTTCATCCATGTTTAGCTTAATGTTGGTGCTCATAGGAGTTTTGCATGATCTATTATTTTTCATGCTTTTGATTAGTTCCTTTGTATATTTGGCTTGGTTGATGAAGATTTCATCTTTTCCTTTCTTAATTTCTAATCTTAGGAAGAATTTGAGTTTTCCCATCATGCTCATTTCAAACTCACTCTTCATTACTTTAGAGAAATCTTCATATAAGCAAACATTTATAGCACCAAATATGATATCATCTATATATATTTGCACTAACAATAGGTCTCCATTCCTTTACTTAGAAAAGAGAGTTGTGTCCATCAAACTTTTGGAGAAACCTTTCATTACTAGAAAGTTTCTCAATCTCTCGTACTAAGCTCTTAGAGCTTGCTTCAAGCCATATAGGGCTTTGGTGAGCTTAAACACATGGTTAACAAAAGCAATGGCTTTCAAAATTAGGGGGTTGTTCAACATACATTTCTTCATCAATGTTTCCATTCAAAAAAGCACTTTTGCCATCCATTTGATATAACTTGAAATTCATGTGAGATGTAAATGCAAGTAAAATTCTAGTGGCTTCAAGGTACGTACAAAGGTCTCATCAAAGTCAAATCCTTCTTCTTGGTTATAGCCTTTAGCTACTAACTAAGCCTTATTTTTAATAGTAATTCCATGTTCATCAAACTTATTTCTAAAAACTCCTTTAGTTCTAATAATGGAATGATTATGAGGTCTAGGAACTAAAGTCCATATTTTGTTCCTCTCAAATTGATTGAGTTCTTCTTGCACTATAAGAACCTAATGTTCATCTTTAATGGCCTCATTAGGCTTTATAAGGGTTATGAAAGTAAGATTAGTACATGCAGTTTTAAAAGATGATCTAATTGTTACCCGACTTGATGGATCACTAATGATAAGATCTCTTAAATGATCTTTCTTGAAAATCTAATCCCTTCTTAGCTGAATTTGCGCTTCACTATGACAAAAACTTCATTTCCTTCATTCTTTATGTCATGTGGCTTATCCACATTTTTTCCTTCTTCTCTAATGTTTAGCTCACTCATAGGACCTACAAGATCATCAATATCTTCTTCTTTTCTTAAAAAAGTGGGGTCAAATTCATCAAATACAACATGCATAGACTCCTTTACAATAAATGTTCTCATATTGAATGCTTTAGAACCTTTGCTATTAGTAGAGTGTCTAAGGAAAATTCCTTCATCAAACTTGGAGTCAAATTTGATAAGGTTGTCTTTACTGTTTAGAATGAAACACTTACGGCCAAAAACTCTAAAGTATGCAATCTTGGGCTTTCTATTATTCCACAACTCATAGAGAGTTTTCTTTAATAAAGGTTTTACTAAGACTCTATTTAAGGCATAACATAAATTGTTTATAACTTTAGCTTCGAAGTACTTAGGAAGATCACACTCATTCAACATGGTTATAGGCATTTCTTAAAGAGTTATATTCTTCCTTTCTACCACACCATTTTATTATGGTGTTATAGGAGTTGAGAAGTTGTGTAAGATACCGTACTCATTACAAAAGCTATGAAACCTAGCATTCTTAAACTCTTCTCTAATGGTCACATCTAATATAGAAGAGTAAGTCTATATGCACATGTCTAAAAAAGCATCAAAATAAGAATCCTTATGAGGTAGGAACAATACCTAAGTTTATCTAGAGTAATCATCTACTATTACAAATGTATAATGCATGCCTCCCAAGCTAGATACTCTAGTGGGTCCAAATAGACCCATGTGAAGCAATTGCAATGGTCTAGAAGAACTTTCTTTATTCTTAGCTTTGAATGAAGATTTGATTTATTTACCTCTTTGACATACTTCACAAACTCTTTCCTTTACAAACTTGATTTCAGGTAAACTTTCAACAAAGTTTCTTCTCTTTAGCTTATTGAAGAGTTTAATGGTAGCATGTTTTAGCCTTCTATGCCTAATTTTACCTTCATTCACTATAAAGATTAAACACTTTGCATTATGGTTAACAAGAAAATTTTAAATCAATCACATAAATATTATGAACTCTTATACCAATAAATAAAATTTTGTTGTCACTCATCCTTGACACATAGCATGTTTTTGGCTTAAACATAACAACTCTAAGGCCTTTGTCACGCAACTGACTTACATTTAGTAAATTGTGTTTGAGTCCATCAATAAGTAGTACTTTACCAAGGATAGATGAGTTATCATCTTTATCAACTTTACCTATGCCAATAATTTTGGCTTTGCCATTGTCTCCAAAAGACACATTTTTATGTCCTTCAATCTTCTCCAATTGTGTGAAGCACTTTCTTTCTCCTATCATGTGCTTTGAACATCCACTATCAAGACACTACTCTTGCTATCCAACATAGGATTTTAAGCACATCTGTAAAACAATGAGAGTTATGTCTTAGGCACCCAAACCTTTTTGTTTCCTATGTGGTTAGCTCTTGGCAACTGCTCATCATGCCTTTTAGAATGGCAATGATAGGCAATGTGGCCATATATAGCATAGTAAAATAATCACCATCAGAGTGAGCTAGTGTCCTACTTCTAGGTGAAACATGTACATAGGTTTACGAGACTTGTAACTCCTTTAAGCAATGTGTCTAAGAATGTTTCTCATGTGAGAAATTCTCTTTTGCATATTTCTATACCCATAATTATGCCAATTTATGTGTCTTTGTAAACCCTACCTCTTAGGGTTGTATGAATGGTACATATAGGCATAATTTGCTCTATGAGGAGCATGTCTCAATTATGTGTGAATGTACTAAGACTTACCTTTTATGCCTTTTATTTTGGCATTCCCTTCTTGGGAACTTGTGGCTTTCTTATGGGGTTAGGAACACTGTCTTCCTTAGCCTTAACAATTAGAAGGTAGAAGGAGCAGTTGAAGTAGAGGCATTGTAGCCTAATCCATGCTTGATGGATGGGCTACTTTGAACCTCAAGGATGGAGTCTAACTTCTTCTTTCCTTTAGTGAACTTATTGAGGCTTTCATTAAGCTTAAGGTTCTCATAACCTCATTAACTAGAGTTTCTTAACCCTTAGCATAATCTTTTAAAGATTTGTTCTCTTTTTTTTGAGAGTCCTAAGTCTTATAGTGAACTTGGTGATTATGGAATGCAATTCATCTATAAAGTAGGAATTAAAAGGATTTACCTCTTTGTCACCATCACTGTCACTTTCATTGTTGGATGAGTGTTCACTTAAGGATTCATCTGATTGCTCCTCAATTGATAGAAGCCAAAGGTTAACTAACTGCTTTTTTATTTCCTCCTTATTAGGTTTGAAGTCACTAGTATCATCCCAAGTAGTTTTATACACTTCCTTTTCATTCTTAAAGGTGTGTTTTCTAGCAAGAAACTTGCTCTTTTTGATTTTTGGACAATCTAATTATACATGCCCTTTATCATTACATCCATAGTAGATGAGTTGACTCTTATGACCTTTCTTCTTGTATCTCCTTACCCTTTTACTCTTTTCATTTGAAAGGAATCTCTTTACTTGATTGGTGATGAAGGTGAGATGTTTAACTTCATTACTATCTTCATCATCACTAGCAAAAGAAGATGTTAATAAATAAGAAATAGATGGAGATTTATAATGTACCTCTTTAGCTTTTAGTGCCAATTCTTTCTTTCTCATTCTTATGTTTTCTACTGGTTTTTCAAGAGTGATTTCATGAGCCAATAGATTTCCCATAAGATCATCAAGTGGCAGGGCTTCCAACTTGTTGGCTTTCTCTATAATTATTTTATTAACTTCTCACTTATCATTAGGTAATGTTTTCAGAATTTTTGCTACCATATCCTCATTTGAATAGGACTTTCCTAGAGTTTTGAGAGTGCCCACAATGTCTATAAATCTATTACACATCACAATAATAGTTTCACCAGGTTGATATATAAATATTGCATACATATATTTGTATCTTTTTCTTATGAACTTCACTGGTTCCTTCATGCTAAGTTTGTAATGTGTCCCATATTTCTTTGGTTGATGTCTGCATTTGCAACTTAACATACTGAGATTTATGGATTACACCAAAGAGAACATGCATTGCTCGTCTATTCTTTAGCTTTGCCTTCTTCTCTTTAGCAGTCTGTTCACTTTTAGGCTTCGGTACAAGAACTTATCCAAGTAGTTTTGTTGGAACTTCTCTTTTTTCTTTAATAATGTACCATAAATTAATGGTTTCATTGTGAAAAAAGATCTCCATACGATTCTTCCAGTATCTATAGTCATCTCTCTTAAAGAGTGGTGATTTGTGGATGGATTATGATTTTTCATGACTTGCCATGATCTTTGCTTTGAGCACTCAATCTTGGATGAAGAGACTGGCTTTGAACCAATTATCATCTTTTGGTGCCATATAAGAAGGTGTTGAATAGGGTAATGACAAGTAATTAAAAAAAATAAAAACTAAGTGCGAAAATGAATGAAAATCAAGGCACGAGATTTATAGAGGTTCAACACATCTTGCCTACGTCCTCTCCTGTAGTATTCACACTAGAAACTTCACTATCAAGATAGCTTAACATGCTATCAACCACCTACAATAGTAGTTTTTAAGCACTACCAAGTCGTTACAAGTAGACTTACGAGTCCTACTAAAATCTTATCCTAAAGTAGTTTCTAGGTGCTACGTTAAACCCTTCAAAAAGTATGGTTTTAAGATCTTCTAAGATATCCTAACTAGAGGTTTCCTTGTAACATCCTCAACCCAAATCATATGTATTTTAATTATGTTATATTTGAATATATGCATCACATGGCATAAGCATGACAACAACACTTACATTATTGCATTTGAATATGAATATGATGTTTGCATAGTGGCAATGAAAATTGTCATATGTTATGTGCATGTTATAGTCTTTTAATTAATTGTGTTTTGGAACTTATTAAAAGTATAAGGAGCATATGGAGATTAGTAAATGGATATGGTGATGAAGGAGTGAAGAAGAGGGACTAAAAGAGGAAAATTAAGCTTCCAACCAATAGGAACAAGCCATAATGATTTTGTCTTATTAAGGTAGGTATACAAATGGAATTTTTATTCCTTTAGGAGAATATTAGAGAGGCAATATTGTGATGAGGTGAAATAGAAGAAAGAGGGCTAAAAAAGCAATAAAGAAAGAATGGAAGAAAAAGAAGAAGAAGAAGAAGAAGAGAGAGAGGGAGAAGGGTGAGCTGCCTAGGAAGGAACCCTGAACTTTTATAGTTTTGGAACAAGAGGTAAGTGATTTTATCTTCTTCCCACATAAAATTCCTCCCTCATGACATGTTATTCATGCATGGTTAGCAAGATTTATGGAGTATTAGAGGTAGAGCTCATGTATGGAATTTGAAATTAATGTGAAACAAAGCTGATTGTGTTGATTTTATTGTTAGAGCAGATTTTTGCATTCATGATTTCATAAACATAGAAGAGGAATTTAAGAAAGTGTAAACCATGAAAGTTGTAGGTTTATGCCCCATCTAAATGCATGTAAAACAGTTTATCTTAATTTTGTGTGTCTGAAAAACTATGCCTCCTTCATTAAACCTACTGAAATCTCCTTAGTCTGGTTGTTTTCCTATATTATTATGACCTTAAGTGTTGATTTAGACAAGGTTCAAAATATAAAATTTGTAGGATTATATCCCCTATAAATACTTATTTTTACTTAATTTGTTGTGTGGAAAGAGATATACCTCTTTGATTTTGACTTACCCTGAAACTGATGAAACATGTTTCATCTCTTAGTTTTGTTTTTCAAGAATTTGATGGCCATAGAATGGGAATTTGGTGATGTTCCCAACTTGAGATTTGTATATTTATATCGATTCTACAAGTTTGCTAAATATTTTTTTTCCAAATATATCATGATTGATGAGATATTTCCCCTTTATTATGACTGATTCTCAATGTGTTAAAACTTGCTCAGCCTAAGATTGGTCATTTGTTTTGGTGACTTTATAGACCAAATTAGACAATGTGTGAAATCTATATAAAAAAAAAAGTTCCTTTATGTGTTTTGTAACCTTTGGTAAATCAATTTTTTAATTAGATTTGTAGGATTTGAGATATACCTAAGACTATAATACCTACTCCAACTAAGATGACATTGAAACATGGCAAAGTTTTAAAATTGGCCATAAATTATGTAGTGCATATTTTGGACTGAATTTGGATATGTCGTACCCATATGTATCTAGTTTAATTGAAAAAAAGAATCAAGTCATTTGGATTTGTAAGGCAAAAGTAATCATAGAAAAAACTTATAAAGTTCATGATATTTTACTAGATCATATTTGCATAATAAGATGAAAATCTTGCTTTATCATCATGGATTGATTTGGTGTATTGAAATAGGCCCTCAAGGCATTAAAGATAATATTTGTAATAAGCCAAGACCATCCATAACTTAATAGCTTGAAGAATGTGGTAAGCAAATAACTAATGATACTAAACATGTGATTAGATAAATGCCATGAACATATACTCAATACAATGAAATATTGTTAGATGAGATGATATTGATGAATTCATAAAATAAAGGATTGTTATACTCGTGAATTATTTATTTTCATAAGATGTTGATAAATTATGACTTAAGGAAGGAAATATGTTGTGATATGAGCTACCAAAGTTATGGGTGTTGTTATTAGTCGTTACATTGTTGGAATTTTGTTGGATTTATAGTTAATTTGTTCAAAGACTAATACTTGATGTTGTTAAGTAAGCAACAATATTTATTGCCTATGTGACAACCAAATATGATAGCCTATGTGGCAACCAAATATGACAGCTTGTGTGACAATAACATTTGATAGCCTCCGGAACAATGATATTTGTAGCCTGTGTGGCAACAATATATAACAGCCTATGTGGCAATAGCATTTGATAGCCTGTGTGGCAATGATATTTATAGCCAGATGGCAACAATATTTATAGCCTATATGGCAACCAAATATGATAGCTTGTGTGACACTGATATCTATAGCCTATGTGGTAACAATATTTAACAACATGTGTGGCAATAACATTTGATAGCCTTTATGGCATTAAAAAGTGAAAACTCTTTATTTTGTCCATAGATATGATGATGAGTTATTTACATTTAAATGTTGTTATGTTATTTGAGATTGAAGTATCATTATGTGTTTACTTACTAAGTATGCAATCTCACTCCTTTGCATTAAATTTTCTTTTAGGAAGAGTAGACTAAAGATTACATCTAGTTTGCATTTAAAAGTTGTTGTCTAGCAATTTAATAGAGGTTGGGTCAGTATGCAGTCTATTAGTATTTTAGTTTGTTTAGCCATGTATACTTTGTATTAAATAGTTACTATATTATGAAACAAGATTCATAGTGTGAAAAATAATTAAAAGAAGGTCTTTTAATGACAATGGATAAGAAGAAAGAATTTTAATGATGTTGTGTCACTTGAGTATGCCATGTCTTAAAAATGAGTTAATGCATCTACTTTAGGAATGATTAGTAAAAGAGACGTCACATTCCTCAAACAAAATATAACTTTAAAGATGAGGATAATTCTCTCACTCAAGCAGCAGAACACTTTAAGTGTACTAAAAAAGTATGCTTTATCTGGTTGAGAGTAATGAGAGAATATTTGGAAAACTTGTTCTTCAAACTCTATTTTGATGAGAACACTTATAAGATTTAAACAATAAACTTCTCTTGATTGCTTGATCACTTTTAGTTGATCCTTTTTATTTAAAAATAGCTTTCACAATAGAATACTCGCTAAATGGGATGGATTTCTCCATTTGTTTCTATTGAGAGTAGGTCCTTCTATAGGTTGAAACAAGAAACTAGTAATTAGAAAGAAAGTTGTCACTTCAAATTACAAATGTAACACTTAACGGCTATTGGTAATTCTCCTCGCCTATTGTTGAGTCATCAACCATCATTGATTTCATAAAAATGGGTGGTTTTCAAGTAAAATACAACTTTAACGATCATTGGTACTAACAAAACACCCATTGGGACTAATCGTTAGAAAGAAGTTTATCTCAACGCTCCTCCTTTAACTTTCTTATTTGTTTATTAAACTAACTTCAATGGTTATAGGATATTCTTAACGCCTATTAGACTTCAATATCAACCCCTATTGACATATGAATAATGCTCATTGTAGATTTCTAGGAAGATGTGAACTTGATGCTATATTTTTCAATATCTTAAATAGTACATCAACGGTTGTTGGTGAACTTCTAATGCTAATGCTTATTGAATATCCTCAAAGCCTATTGCATTATTGAGAGTGCCTCGTTGGAGTGTCTAGAAACTTTAGATCAATCTAGGGAGCTTTTCAATTCCAGTTGGTAAGATCTAATGCTTGTCTCGAGATCTTGAGAGTTTTACTCAATTTAAGTCACTTAGTCCAACACCTGTTCCTAAAATGCAATACCTGTTGAGAAATCAAGAACGATGCCTGTTGAGAAAAATTGCAATGCCCATTGCAAAGTTCAATGTGCCTAACTCATGTGCTTGAGTTATCTAATGCCTATTATAGTAGAGGACAATGCCTATTTTGAGATCTAGAAAACTCTGCTCATGCTAGGGTGATATTCCAATGCATGTTGAGTTCCTTAAATGTTGTTGCTAGAGTCACAATGCCTACTGAATTATGGCAACACTTGTTAGATTGTCAAGCTTAGTTTTCTTGATCTTTACTTTATTAATATTTAAAGTTTCCAATCATAACTCTTTCTCCAATTAACATGGTTTAATGAATTGATGTACCTACAAGAATTAACATAGACAACTTGGGCAAGAATTAACATAGACAACTTGAACAAATGTTAGCTCTTAGATGTGTTTGTGATGAAAACAATGTTTGGGTCAACACTTCCAAACCCTCATGGAAGAGAATAGGCTAGCTTAGAGGAGTAAGACACTTAGCCTAATCTAAAGACCAAAATTTATCATGGAGCTGACCGTGCCACCTAAGATCATAGAAAGGATAAGAATTAATATTATTTATACCATGAAGGAAAGAATTATCAAGGAAGTAAATAAATCCTCGATGAGTTCTTGAAGAAGGGTGAGGTGTCGACTAGTGGGACTGATAAAGGAAAAGCACCTATGGAAGCCATCCAGCCTGTAGTGATTGATAATGATTTATTTTGGATGAAGGAGTATCATTAAAGCAAGAGGCCTAAAGAAGTAGGGAGTACTACAGTAGCTCCTAACAAGCCTATAAAAAGTAAGAAGGAGAGCACATAGTTAGATGACTTTACCAAATAGTTAGAAAAGATCTAAAAGACACTTAAAAGCAAAGGTCTAGAGAAAGAAATGGATATCGAGCAGTTACTTTCCTGTGAGCTTGAGAAACTTTTGGCCAATTTCCAAATGCCTGAGCTCCCAAAGTTCATCAGAATGCAAAGAATCATATTCAATCGTATGTGTTGATCATGAAGGCATCCAAAGTACTATCAAATGTTGTACTAGAACTCTTTATGTAATGTTCCTATTCATATTTACTCTGGCTTGTGTCGGGGCTCTAGAACTCTGGCCCTTTGATCTACTCATACTTTGGCCAATTATGGTTGTTCGACCTCTGCCTCTGCCTCTACTATATGATCCTCCAACTCCACTTGCCTTTGAAACTTCAACTGTGTGCTCTGATATAGCTCTACCTCTACCTCCCTCTGACATTTTAGATTTTCTTGGACAATTTCTAAGCATATGATCAAGAGACCCACATAAATAGCACCCCCCAGTCAATTTTCTACATTCACCTATATGTTGCCTGCAACATTGTACACATGAAGGTCGTTGTTGCATAACTTGACCTTGACTTCTGCCCACATAAGATGACAGTCCTAATCCTCTACCTCTATAGCTAGAGTAACCACCCTTAGCACTAGATTGTGCTGGCATATAATCTCCACGTTTGCGCTTCTTTCTACTAAAGTCCCCCATAAACTCAATAGCCCCTCTTTTTACTCGTTGCTCCATCCTTTCTTTTTCTAATCTTTCTACCCTGATTGCAGCAACTTTTAGTTTAGTATAACTTTCAAGATCTGCAATTGTGATCTTACTTCTGATTTCATATCTTAGTCCCTCCTCAAATTTTTGGCACCTGTCTTTATCAGTAGCTACCATGAAGGACGCATAATGAGATAATTGATTGAATTTTACCTCATATTCGGCTATCGTCATCTGCTCCTGCTTTAGGTTCAAAAA
>CATIWR010072013.1:0-65925 GCA_949677035.1 Omphalea diandra
ATGATATGAAATCCACTTCAAGTTATATTTTTATGCTTGCTGGTGGTGCTATTTCGTGGAAAAGTGTTAAACAAACACTTACATCATCTTCTACTATGCAAGCTGAGTTTGTTGCATGTTATGGTGCTAGTACACAAGCTATATGGTTAAAGAATTTTATTTCTGGGTTGCTTGTGATTGTTTCTATTGCTAGGCCACTTCGTATCTATTGTGATAATAATGTTGTTGTGTTCTTCTTTAAGAACAATAAAAGTTCGAGTGGTTCTAAGCATATAAAGATCAAATATCTTACAGTCAGAGACTTAGTAAAGAAAGAAGACATTGAGATTCAGTATGTTAGTAGTGATTTAATGTTAGCTGATCCTCTAACCAAAGGACTCAGACCCATAGTTTTTAAGAAACATGTTTGTGATATGGGTGTTGTGGAGTTTTTTGATGTGTTTGGTTAGTGGGAGCTTTGTGCTTGTAATTGAACATCTAAGTTAAATGATCTTGCTACATTGTTTATTCATATTCATTTATATGAGTTGAGTATTTTGTAGTTGTTTGTTTTGCGTATGTGCACATTTTATATATATAGCATGCTATGAGTTGTGGTTAATATGCTTAAGACTGGTGTGATTATCTTAAGCAGAGCTGGTTTCCAATTGTGTTTCTGGAAACAAAGGTTAAGACATTATGATTGTATTTCCAAATGGAAATAACAGCCTTATTATGAAACCTTGTAAATTTCTCTTGCTCGTTAGAGTATATGTGAAAGAGAAATGTTTGGAGGAGTGACAAGAAAATAGTGTATTGATCACATGTGGACGTTATTTTCTTGCTACACTGCCATATCGAAATCCAGGTCGATTAAGTTGTCAATATTTGTGACTATGGATTGGTACTATGTCAATAAGGGCATAACTACTGTCATGATCCGATATTGATAATTTAATGTGGACAGGATTGTGTTTGAGATGTCACTTTATCAATAAACTATATGTTTTTTTTTAAAAAAAAATTGTGTGGCCACACTTGAGTAAAGTATTCAGTCCGAGAGTCATTTTCAAAAATATTTTTTTTCTTAAAACATGAAAACGTCATAATTAATATTACCCAAGTGAGAGAATGTTAAAAATTTTTTATGTGGGCTAATATTAATTATGGGTTGGTTTTAATTATTTATAAAACGGACTGAATGATATAGTTTATTGATTTGGGATAAGCCCAATTAAAATGTGATCAATTGAGTTATAAGCTTGTGACATCTTTTGTCGGTCGATATAGAAGACGGTCAGTATAGATCTATTTTAACATGAACCTGTGATGAGTGAGCCTGTTAAAATTTATTCTAAATAGGCTACGTCCCCTCTCCTACCTTCATAACAGAACACCCTAGTTGTTACACCCATTGTAACCGTCTTTGAGAAGGTCAAGGAGAGGAAGACCTATCTTCTGTTTTCAACCGTTCTGACAAATTTTTCAAGTGGTTTAATTTTCAGCGTTCGTAATTATGACTCATAACAATTTGGGATTCAACGCGAAGATAAGTACGCAATTTGTTTTCGTTCAATTATTAGATTTAGTGTTCTAAATTTATGTACAATATCTAAAATTAAATATTTGACACTACATACATGTATTTATGGTGCTTCAAATGCAAGCAACAGTCTAATAACCACCAATCAGTGGCCTCGACTGACTTGGATTTGGACCCAAATCACAAAAATACAAAACTGATGTAGGAATTTGTTGCTTTTTTTTTTTTTTTAATACTATAAAGCAAACAAATTGGCTGCCTTTTTTTTATTTATTAGTGGAATTATTAGGAGAAGAAAACAACTTCTGGACTTTCTGATGAGTGAAAAAACACATCCTCCTTGAATACTGGCGGCTAGAAAAACTGATTCTGAAATATAAAGCAAGGAGATGGGTTTAGATAAAAAGGTCCCAAAACCTTTTTTTTTATATGAAAAAAAAAAAAAAGGAATTTCATTAGGATTCAAACAAGCTGAAATCTTGCAAGTATATATTCTTTTCGTGTCTGTGTCACTTATTTATTATTTGTTCATTTTATTATATTGCCGTAAAATATTATCACAACATAGTCACCTTCAATTACACTCGTGTCTGTGTCACTTATTTATTATCTGTTCATGTTTATTATATTGCCGAAAAATGTTATCACAACAAGTCACCTTCAATTACACCCTAATTGTATAATTTGTGAAAAAGAAATATAAGTCTTTATTCATAGGAAAATTCATATCTAAAGTAGAGTGACAAATGGATTAGGCAGACAAATTCTAGATGAATCATTTAGAATTATAAGTGAGTTGAATTATGTCATCAAACTAAGATTAAAAAAAGAATTTAAATTATTTTCTTTAATTTTGAAGAATTCAATCATTCACTCATAATTTTGCTTTAAAATAAAATTTTATTATAATTTTTAAACAATTTTAAAATATTTTAAAATTCAAATCGAATCAATTTAAATTGGATTGGAGTCTATCATGTTTGATATAAAATTTTTAAAAATTCTAGAACATTTTAAATATGAATAAATTTTCACTTTCTTTTAAATTAAATTAGATTTAAATTAATTTTTTGAGAAAGTTCAAGTTAAATAAAAAAACAACCAATGCTGCTCTAAAGTAATTTGATTAGGAAATTCTAGTTTTTTTTTAAATAGAAGAAAATAATTCTCATTCATTAAATATCGAATATAAGATTACTAATACATATAAAAAATTAAGATTTAAATCTATAAAAAATTATATTGACATTAAATATGTTAGAACTGTTCCAAAAATGATGGTCTTCTTTTACAAAAAATACAACTATGTTCATAGAACATTGAATTTTGTATAACTGTGGCAAGTACACTTCACTTGATGGCTATACGAAGCCACAATTAGATATTTTTGTTTTTAAATAAGACCAATTAAATTATTATATTGATTGATTGCTTTAAAACTATTTTATAAATCAATCTCATAAAGGGATAATAATCTCCATATAAGAGGAAACAAACTTCCATTAAAAAAAAATTAAAAACTTCCATAAGAGTTATAAAAAAACAAGAAAAACTAGAAAAATCTATAAAATAAATATAGATTTGTATTTATTAAGAGGAAACTATATAAAGTACTAAAAAAATAATGAAATCATGGAATATTATTAGTAATTTAGTTGATATTAGCCCTAGTAGATGAATAAAGAAAAAAGAATTTTGAAAAAAAAATGTGCGAAGAAAAGAGAATTAGAGTTTTTATGATAAATTTGAGTCTTAATTAACAAGTGACATATTTTAATGTTATCTTAAAAGGCCAAGATTGAGGTCCTAATTATTAAGAGATCTTAATTTTACACTTAGTATTGTTATGTTGTTGTAATATTTATGATTTTATAAAATGTTGGTATTGAATTTTGTTACTTAATTTAATTATCAAATGTTGGTGTTGAAATTTATTACTTAATTTACTTGTAAAATGTTGGTGTTGAAATTTATTACTCAATGTATTTTGTATAAAGGTAGACTAGTGGGTTTGGATTGAATCAATTTCAGTCAAAATAATTTCGAGTCATTTTGAATTACGGGTTAGGTTATGTCAACAAGTCAATATGCATAAACAAAAATAAGATCATTTTATATTATTTTTAAATTTTCCATCTAGTTATTTTAAAAATTTTTAAAAATAAAAAAAATATTATTTGAATTTTAAATAATTTTAATTATTTTATATAATTTCAATCTAATCAATTAACACATGTATCAAATCTATCATTTCAAATCACTTTCAATTTTTGGTAAGATCTATATATTTTCATATCAAGTTAGAAATTATCATCATATGATAAATATATATTTTTTCTTTTACTATATATTTTATTTTATAGTAAAAGTTTTATATTGGAAGTATCAATTATTTCTAACAATAAGTGAACTAATTAGAAATTAGGAATAAAAAAAATGTTATGTTCACAACTCTTAGACGACTTAGTTCATTAAAAAGAAACGTTCAAGAATAAATTAGAGAGCTAATATAGTATAAAATCTCTCACTCTACATATATCCTGTATATAATAGAATTAGTGGAAAACCAATTGAAGTTGGTTTAAAATATAGACTAATCTGTAGGGTTAGAGGCCGATGTGTAAACTAATTGAAGTTTGAGGGGACGGTTACAATAATGCTAAACTAATTAATAAAGGGTAAACGTGTAAACCAATTGAAGCTTGCGAAGTAGTGACTTCCTGTTGTCCCCTTATGACCACCGCTGACTTTTCGCCTTCTTTCATAAAATACCTGAAGTACTTTGAAATTTGCATGCTTATGCTACTAAATGACATATTTTAGTTTGTATACATCAAATCTTTAATTTTTTTTAACATTAAAAATTTAAGTGATAGATATATATACCAATTCGAACCTGACCCAAAATTTGAGTATTAAATCCATTATTAACGACTTATATAAACGGGGCGGGTAATATTTCCCCTACTGAGATTAGATTGGATATTGATGGATTGGACAAAATACCAATTTACGTTACCGTTAATATATTTCTTATCAATTTCACTTTTTTTTGTCACTATTCACTAATTTGCTTAATACCAAAAAAAACAAAAGTATATATGAATCAAAACATAAAAACTTAATAATATACTCATGCAAAATTCAAATGACTTAACTAAGGCGTGTTTTTCCAAATTCATTACGCTTAACTTGTTAGCTAGTTTTATGGATAGTGAAACTTATTGAAATCAAAGGGGACCATAACTAATCAGATCCTCACCAATTTTTAAATATGAAATTTGATTAAATTTTAAATATTTTAATGATTTAAATTGGACTAGATTCGGATCAGACGCCAAAGTGGCAGTTGATACATTCAGATCAGAGTTGGAGGACATTTCAGAGTTTGGGAGTATTATAGCTGAATGCAAATTCCTTTGTAATAGTGATTACATTGTCCAAGACATTAGGAGACATAGCAATGGGTGTGCTCATCAGTCAATTGCTTGTCCCAGTTATTTTTCTCTTCCTCCTCAGCTGTTGGAGGAGAGTTTGGTAGCTGATGCAATGTTTGATTAATAAAGTTTCCTCCTGGTTTGATTTCAAAAAAAAAAAAAAAAAAAACTAAAGAGACTAAATTCAGATCAAGTTAAAATCAGTTTAAGTTTGATTCAAAAATTTTGAAATATTTTTTATTTAAATTATGTTGATGTACTTCTAAATTTAATTGAATTCAAATTAAAATTTTAAATTGGATATAAAAGGAAATAAAATGACTTAAATTTTGTTTCTTTCTTTATTTCTTTTAGAAAAGATATAAAATCTGGATGGTAAAAAATTATAAAAACGATTAAATTTTAAAAATTACACTCATTCTCAATTTGTATATCTGTAGAAAGGTGATAAATTTTTGAGCTGATTCAAAAATCTACTTAATAAAATTGACCAATCACAAAATTATAAGAGATTTGAAATAATCTAAAAATTTTAAAATCAAATTTAAATAAACTCTACATAAGTTATTGGACTTTTTAAATTGACCTTAACACAATATAAAATCACTCAAATATGATCCAATTTAAATTTTAAAAATATTAATAATATTTTTTTATTTTAAAATATGAGACTTATGAAAAAATATTTAACTCATCATATTTAATTACGAAAATATTACATCAAAATAATATTTAAAATTATGAAAATCTTTAACTTAAATTTCTTTGATTTAACTCAAAATATTTAAATTATGAAAAATATTTAACTTGCAATAATATTTTTTATTTTAAAATTAAAATTATGAGTGAGGATATTTGGTCCGTAATTTAAAATTATTCCAAAGATAATCTGAAAATTTCTTATACTTTAATTGGATGACTTGACATGGACAATCCTTTGACTTGAAATAACCAATTGCGCTGGCTCTAAATGTATTCAATCCGAACATCCGCCACCCACCCGTTTCGTACCTTTATCTGTATTTTTATTTTTCTTGTTTATCATGAGTGATTGAATGTGTGACACGGCCGCCACTAGTGTAAAAAGGTGACCTATGATGCTAACAAGGTTTGCAATTTGATCTTTGGTCAAAAGAGGATTTCCAGCAATCTTAAGACGCAAACTACCATCAAGTTTAGCTATAAAGCTTTCATTGCCAGCTGCCATTATGGAATTTACGAATGATTTTGTCTTAGAATTATGTTGCAATCGGATTTCAAAATCAATTGCTAATTGACGATTTTGAACATAAATCATGACATACAATTAGTTAAGTGCTTATTTTGATACATGTCTTGTTTAGCTACGTTGTTGATGATTAAT
Organism: Omphalea diandra; assembly: GCA_949677035.1. Lineage (NCBI taxonomy): Eukaryota > Viridiplantae > Streptophyta > Magnoliopsida > Malpighiales > Euphorbiaceae > Omphalea > Omphalea diandra. The sequence goes on from CATIWR010072013.1 coordinate 6,323, forward strand.
ATCTATAATCTAAAATATACTAAAAGACTTTTGAAGAATCACACACAGATGGGTACACTTTTTTTTTTTTTTTCTTTTTTGTTGGTTAAATCATTCGAACTCACAACTTTAAAATGTAATTTTAGTACTTTTGACTTAAAAACTTATATATAAATAGAGTAATTGGTTTTGAAAGAAAAGGAGTATGATATAAATTGGTTGGTAAATTATGCAATTAGGAGAACAACAGAGAATATAGCTTGGTGACCAAGGCCTTTGATCTTGTAGAGAGAGGCTCGAGTTTGAATTTCTTTCCTTACATCGTGGTGGGTTATTCGTCATGTATACTAAATTCTTCCGACTTATTCAAGAGCTCAGTGTTGCTAACTACTAACTTTTTCACTCCTCCACTATCAATAGCTCAGTGAAAGAAAATTATTAAATTAGGAGATTATTGATTTTTCAATTTGGATTACTAGCCTTTATTCCAAAATTTTGGATATTTATTAGAGTGAGCTCTTATCCTTTTCTATAATTTTAAGGCTTGACAGGACCAAAAAACAAAAAAAAACAAAAAGATGCAATTTAAAGCTTTGGATAACAAAGATGAAACAAGGGTTGTGATGATCTACGTGTAGTTTGACTCCAAAGGAAAGAAAAGCTTTGATGCATTACCTCGAGACAGAGAAAAGTTGATTAACATGAAAGCGGCGGCGTTAAAAGTATTATACAGAGAGAAAACGCTTCGAATGACTTAGCACATATGCTTTGCATGATCATAAAGTTTGCCTTTTCGTTTTAATCTTCTTTGTGTGTGTGTGTGTGTGTGTGTTATGACTCAGATTGTTTGTTTTTACGATGTTCTAAAGGCAGAAGATGATGAAATGCTTTGTGCTTTCGTGATGAAAAAAAATCAATGGAATGGGATGAAACTACGGAAGAAAATGTGGAATGTATCCAAAAGATAGATAATATCTTTATATGAGGCAAACAAGGATTGTGCAAATGGTTATAAAAAGGATGATAAATTTTTTAAAAAATGCATAAATTGCTTTTATAATATTATAGGAAAGATGCATGTACCTACATACATTCAAAAGAAAATTTCTACACTAACGTTTTTTCAATTATTTTAAACAAAAAATAATAGTAATATGATATTTATGAAAGAAAATATTTTATTATTTAGAGTGCTAAAACAAAGTTGATTTTTAATATAATTAAAAATGACACATTAGTTCAATTATAAAATTATGCTTATATTTTCAACTTGAATATTTTTAATATCTTTGAATTTTTATCAATTGTTAAGATATCTATTATGTATAGTTTTATAATATGATATGAATTGAAATTCATAAAATACGTCAAAATAAATTTAAGAGACTTTGTTCATTAAATATATCATCATATAATATTATATAATTGATCTAAAATCACAAAAAATGTTATAGAAAAATAAAAAAACTCTCACGAAAATTGATGATATAACAACTCTAAATAAAAATTCTCAAAAATAAAATAAATAAAAATAATAAAATAAGATAAAATTATTCATTTTATTAGAAAAATAAAGAAATAAGTGAAAAATGAACTTGCCAATCGTAAACTATATCATTATAACCCCTAAAACACCAAAACAACAATTTATTTTCCAAAAAAAATGAGAAAGGCAGTCAGGATTCTTTTGTTAATTACCTTAAATTACGAGCCTAAGCGTTCATTGATTAAGTAATTAACTAAATTATTAGATTAATAGTTTAATAGCTACTTACAAATTTCAGGTTTGATTTTTGTCTTTTTTTGTTGTGAGATTGGGATGAGTCATTTCAATTTTTATATGAATTTGAATTATAAATATATAAAAGATTTTGGATCAATATAGAGTTATTTTTTTTGAGATTCAAATAATATTGAATCACTCATGATTTTATTTTTTAATAAAATATTTTTAGGTTATTTTCAATAATGTAAATCTAAATAATTTATATTTGACAGATCAATAGATCAAATCAAATGTAATTTTAATTTTTTGAATCATTTCAAGTTTACATCAGCTTTTTTTTTTTTTTTTCACTTCATTCAGTTTGAGTAATTTTTCTTTGATAAATTTTAGTCAAAATTTTGAGCTAGATTAAAATTACTGCACCTAATAGAGTATTAAGATGAGTACTTAAAAATATAAATCTTTATAATAGTATTTTTAGAATAAGATCACACCAGTCAGTCGAATTGATAATTTTAGAAATTAACTAATCGTTTAGTTTAGCTAAGAGTAAATAATAAGTCAAAATCAATTAAAATTGAAAAAATAGATAGATCAAATTAAATTGATTCAATTTAAATTTTAAATATTAAAAATAAATTTATTATTTTATCATATTATATTATTATTTTTTAAAATATTATATATATTTTTTCAATTTTGAAAAATGATATTTCATTAAATTAAATTGATTGAATCAACTAATAAATTAAGTAATCAATCTGATTTTAAAAACATTATTCATAACAATTCTATTAACAAATGTCTACAATTAATGGGATTGGCAATGTGAAAAGGAGTTTTGAATTATGTACCTAGCGTCGATTTGAAGAATCAAAATTGCCTTTTGAATTATGGAAAGATTCCAGAAGAACAAGGCAAATAAACGTTGATTACTTAGGATAAAATGGGACCCATATGAGTCAATCATTATTTTCCTCTAAAACCAACGAAAATATAAAAATAGGAGGTTTTGGATCGGACCTATGAGAATCAAAAATTGATTTTCTCCGAGTCCAAATCCGCCAAGAAAGATTATAAAGCTAAAACTAGTGATCGTGCAAATCGTCCCACTCTCTAACAAAATTTATATTCTATGACTGACATGACGCAGTGTCATTTTGTCTTCTTTCTTTCAATCCGATTAATTTTCACTTACATGTCCAATAAATGAGGTCCTGTTTAACAATATATTTTTCTTCAACAAAATATTAAATTTATTTGTGATGAAGATATTTGAAATTGCGTTGTATATATTTATTTGAAAGGGTTAAATAAATTAATCCCTGAGTTTTGAGGTATTATATTATTTCATCTTTTAATTTCTAAAATTATACTAAAGTGTGTTTGCATTTTTATTTCATTACACTAAATAGAATTTCTGATTATTATTTTCGCCGGTCAAAAATACAAAAATCAACAAATTAAGTTTTAAAATTTTAAATTTCTAAAATTACCATTTTTCTTCATCCATATTTTTTCTTCTTCTTGCCAACCCAAACAAAAATGACACCATAAGATACATTCTAACAATTTAAGAATCTATCTTCCTGCCCTACAACAGTCTAACAATTACAGATGTGAGATCAGTCATTGGATACCCTGCAAAGATGGTGTCATTGCCAATGCTAGCAAGCTAGCTAGTCCCATCATCAAGAACAACATTAGATGCAAACATCTCTTCTAAACATAAAAGCAAAATTGCATATAACCCATTTGTTGTACCTCGACAGAGGAGAGGAAGACGACGTCAAAGCACAAATAGAGGAGGCGAAAAATAGGAGTTAGCGCTTCCAGTGCTTCGGTTGATTTGGATTGCGAGATCTTGATGGTTTTCTCTCCATTTGATTTTTCACGTGAGTAGAGAGAATTGATTTCTAGGGTTTGCTTGATGAGTTTATGGGTTTTGTCATGATTAGGTATTTGAAAATTGATTTTCTGGTTTTTGGTTTGCGGGGAATAGGTATTGAAAAAGCTAAGAAGGGCAGCTACTAATGTACTTGATCCTACTATTCTAAGCGCCAACTCCAAACGACCACTGGATGAGGCTCACTAGGGACGACCATTAATTTATGGGGATAGAGTTTTGTTGATGATCAACAAGGCTCACTAAGTACAACCATGGATTAATGATGACGACAAAGGAAAGTGCAATCCTAAGAAGCTAATTGTACAATGCTACCTTGAGCAATGCATTTTCGGTTCAGATTCTTGGGTTTGAAATTTGATTGTTGGGTTCAAAATTTGATGGTTATGAGTTGGGTTTGATTATTTTCATCGCTTAAGGATTTGATTTTTGTTTTCTAGTTTAGATTTTGAGTTTTGATTGAAAATAATTTTGATTGAAAATTGTTTTGATTGTGATGTGGATTGATAATTTTGGGTTTGATTGTTTTTTTATTGTTTTGGTTATGATGAAAATTTTTTATTTTTATTTTGTTGTTTATTCATTAGATTTACATTTAGACTTTCACATTTCAGATTAATATGTTATTGGGTTGTTATTTTTGTAAAGAACAATCTTTTTGTTAGTGAATTTCTTGTTTACATGAATTTTTGTGAATTTTGAAGATTCAAGAATCTATTTATAAATTGTTGGATAGAAACTGAAAATTCAAATAAAAATAAAGGATAATATAGACATTTCATATGATTTCAATAGAAAATAAAATATAGTGTAATAGATGGAAAATGTAAGAATATTATTGTATAATTTTAAAAAATGAGAGACTAAATAATATAATAAGACAAAACCCAAAAAGGTTAGCGTATTTAACCATATTTGAAACTATATATGATTTTCTTTATTTTATTTATTTTTCAAATCTAAATCAGGTTTATCAATCTATGTAAAAATTATATCTGTGTGAATTTTATCAAAGCAACCTATTAGATAGTCTAATGTCAAATTCATATCATATATATGTTCTAAAAATTTCCGTTTAACGCTTCTTTCTTTTTAAAAACTTGTCATTTTTTTTACTCTCTTCTTCTTTATTCTTTAAGAGTTATGCTCTCAGTTAATTATTTTTGATTTAGGGAGGTCTTTTTTTTTTCTTTTTTATTTTCTATTCTTTATTATTTGTTAATGCTCAAATTTACTATTTTTTTTAGTATATTTGATTTTCTAGATTTATTTTCGATAGTTATTGGCTACTCGAACGCCCTTCGAATGAGTAATTCCTTAGACAAACATAATTACATAACACACTCGGTAATAATATAATAAGTCATAATAATAGATAGTCTTGGATTTACATCTAGTAACATTCGAGAAACTGTTAACACATTTAATTTTCATATTTTCTTGATAATGCAGCTAAGGGATAATTAAATCCTCTAAATCACAATAATAATTAATTTTCAAATGCAATGACTACTATTTTATAAGTATAAAAGGCATATCCAAAGACTGCATGTATCATAGAAGCTTTCATTTTACTCTCCTAATGTCAATTCTTTGAAGCTCTAATTTTACTCTCCTAATGTCAATTCTCTTTCATTTTCTAAGAATTTTTTTTACTAACTTAAGCATTATAGTGATTTTGGGAACTCGAGACCTCTCTTACTCATTTTATCTCTTTTGCAGATAGCCATTCAAATCTATGGATCAAGTTTCATCAATTTTCATTGAATTATTTTGAAATTTTATTATTTTATTTTTTATGAATTTATTTATCGCTTAACACATGTGAGTGGTTTTGTGTGAGCGTAAAAACACAAGTTGTAAGGGTTTGTGTGAGCCATAAAACACAAGTTATATAAGTTAGGAATGAGCTTGAAAACACTAGTTTAGTTGTGTGGAATACCTAATTATGAAGAATTGGGGAATGAATGTAGGGTTTGTTTACACTTAAACCACTATAAATGTCTTGTGTTATTTTTCTCTTCTCCTTCTTAACTCTTTAAACACCTTAACCTTTCTCTTTAATTTTTAATATCTCACAAATTCAATCTTCTTTCTTGGTGCACTAGGCCAACAATTGGTATTAGAGCCAAGTCTCACTCCAAAACTTAGTTGTGTGAGTAAAGATCATGGCACAAGAAGGAATCCACACTCATCTCAAGCCATATTTTGATAGAGCATACTATACTCATTAGAAGTATAGGATGGAAATCAACTTGGATTATGGTGTGTGGTAGGCTGCTTGGATATTGTAGCAAAGGAGTGGAAGCCACCTTCCAAAGTGGTGGATGGAAGTAAGGAGTTGATCCTTAGAGAGGAGTAGGTTGAAGTTCATAGGAGATCCATTGGCAGAAATAAAAGAGCCATGACAATCCTTCTAAGTTCTCTCTCAAAAGAAGAAATTGGAAGGGTCTAACATTGTCCTACTGGTCATGGGATTTGGAAGGCCTTGGAGAACTACCATGAGGGCACTACCTTGGTGAAATCTAGCCGACTTGAGATGTATGTGACAAAGTGGGAACTATTTATGATGAAGGAGGAAGAATATCACAAATATGACAAATAAACTCCTTGTAATCATCACAAACATGAAACAGATTAGGAGAGTTCTCACCAATCATGCAGTAAATTTAAAAATTCTAAAGTCTTTACCTCTTGTAAAGTTTGGTACAAGGGTATATAGTATCCAAGAGTCCAACTCAGAGATAAGAAAGGTGTCAATGGATGTCCTAACAGTTAAGCTCTTAACTTATGAGCTAGCCTTGAAAAAAGATAAAGAAATGAAGAAAATGAGAGGTTAAAGAGAGAAATCAGAAAGGAAGACCTTGGCTCTTAAGTCTTCATTAAGGGAGAAGAAAGTTAAAGTGGCCTTAAGTGAAGAGGAAAGCGACAAAGAGGAGGGGGAGCTTGCAATGCTTTCTAGAAGAACAAAGGAGCTGATTAGAACAAGAAAGGAAAGAAGAAGCTTTAAGAAAGCTACTACAACTCCCAAAGAAAAATTAAGTAAAGTCACTTGCTATGAATGTGATAAGCAAGACCACATCAAATATGACTGCCCCAAGTTGAAGAAGAAGAAGAAGAAAAGGGACAAAGAGGAGAAAAGGAAAAGCTTCAAAGCCACTTAGGATGATAGCTCAAGTGAAAAAGATGAAGAGGAAGAGGTTGCAAACCTATGCTTTATAGCTCAAGAGGATCTATTTAATGAGGTAAGTTCTTCACCTTACTCTTATTCTGAGTTTGATGAGTTAAATGATGTCGATGATGAGCTTTTAAAAGCTCTCACTATGAAATGTGACAAATATAAGTCATAAATGAAAACTTAAAAGAAGAAGAACACTAATTTGGAGGATGAGTTTAAATCCTTAAATAGTATTGTAAGCGAATTGAGGGCTTCAAATGAAGAACTCAAGAAGTCTATGAAGAGTTTATCCAAGTCATCTTCTTCCCTAACTTCATTAAGAAAAGAGAATGACTTCTTGAAGGGTGAAGTCATTGAGTACATAAACTCTATTTATAAGTTCTATAAGGGTAAGGAAGATTTGGATACACTTATTGTATCATAAATACCTCCCTTAGTTTAGGCATGGTCTAGGCTTTAATGGAGTCTCTTCTTCTACTTCATTCATAACATCTATCAAGGCCTCAACACTTCAAACATCAAGTATTGAGGTTGGTGGAAAGAAAAGTGCTCAAAGCACTAAACCACCATTGCCTAAGGGCAAAGGAAAAGTGCAACAAAGCTCAAAGCCTACTTCTAGGAAGGCCAATCATACATACATTTATAATAAAAAACATGCTCATTCAAACACACAAAAAATTTACTTCTACACCCATTCATACATGTTCATGTTTATACACACATCATGTTGGTATAAGAAAACCCCCCACTCATACTAAGGCAATGCATAGGAGAAAGACACATAAGTCTAAACTTCAATGCCACTATTGTATGAAGTATGGACATAAATATTTATTATAATATTAGGAAGGCACACCTCAAGTTGGAGAATCCTTTAAAACCTAACGCCTTAGGACCCAAGTATACTTAGGTACCAAAGCAAAGATGATTTACTTGTGTTATGTAGGGTTGTTTTGTAGTCACCAATGGAGCACATGACTAGCATATGGATAACGGATGCTCAAAGCGTATGATGGGCAATAAGAAGCTTTTCATGGCCTTAATGGAAGGTGGGTGGCAATGTCACATTTAGAAAAAATGTCATGGGTAAGGTAATTGGCATTAGCACCATTGGTAAGAATGGTTGTTCTCTTATTAATGATGTTTTACTTATGGATGGCTTATACCATAACTTGCTTAGTGTAAGTAAATTATTTGACTAAGATAATAAAGTCAACTTTGACCTTAGAAAATGCCGAGTTACCACTTTAGTGGATAAAAAGGTAGTGTTCAAGGGTGAAAGGAAGGACAATATCTACCTAATTGACTTAGACAATTTAGTATCTCTTAGTAATAAAGCTTAGCTATGGCATAAAAGACTTGGACATGCTAGCATGGAGCTTCTACAAAGCTTATCTAAAGGAAAGCTAGTGGAAGGTCTTCCTAAGCTAAAGTTTTCAGGAGACAGGACATGTGGTATTTGCCAAATGGGAAAACAACATCAATCTTTCTTCAAAGCAAAGAATATTGTAAATACATCTAGACCTTTTCAATTAATTCATATGGACTTGATGGGACCTACTGGGAGTGTTAGTTTAGGTGAAAAACATTATGCACTAGTCCTAGTTCATGATTTCTCTTGGTTTACTTGGGTTTCCTTTCTAGCTCATAAGCATGATACTTTTGATGCTTTTAAAAGTTTTGCAAAAAGGATTCAAAATGAAAAAGGTTATTTCATTTCATCCATAAGAAGTGACCATGGAAAAGAATTTCAAAATGAGTCTTTTCAATCTTATTATTTAAAAAATGAGATTTTTCATAACTTTTCAACTCCTAGAACACCACAACAAAATGGTATTATAGAGAGGAAAAATAGAACACTAGTATAAATGACTAAAATTATGCTTAATGAGTATTCATTATGAAATTACTTTTGGGACAAAGCTCTCAATACTTTGTGTTATATTACAAATTGAGTTTTCAAAAGACCTATTCTTAATAAAACTTCTTATGAGTTATGCAATGGTAGAAAGCCTAAGTTAACATAGCTAAGAGTTTTTAGATGTAAGTGTTATATATTGAATACCAAAGATAATCTTGGAAAATTTGATTCAAAAACTAATGAAGGCATTTTCTTAGGTTACTCCACCACTATCAAGGAGTATAAAGTTTTTAATAAGAGTTCAATGGTTGTTGAAGAGTCGATGAATATTGTGTTTGATGAATCTAGTACCCTTAATCTTGGAAAAAGTACTTTTGTTGATGATCTTATAAATGATTTTGAGAAATTGGATTTGAAGTATACTACATGAGAAAAAGATGAGGACCATGATAAAACTAAATCATCAAGAGAAGATAAAGAACCTTAACATCAATAAGTAGAATCACCAAACCAAGATCTTTCTAGGGATTTGAGATTTTCCAAGATCACCCTAAGGACCTACTCATTGGATACTTCAAAAGGTATAAGTACTAGATCTCAACTCAATTCTTTAGATAATAATCTTGGTTTTGTTTCTCTATTTGAACCAAAATCTATTGATGATGCTCTTAAAGACAAGAGTTAAGAGATTGCTATATAAAAGGAACTCAACCAATTTAAAAGAAATAATGTGTGGGATCTTATTCCTAAGCCTAAGGAGTACCCTATTATAGGTTGCAAATGGGTGTTTAGGAATAAGTTAGATGAGCAAGGGTTCATCACTAGAAATAAGGCTAGATTTGTTGCTTAGTGTTATAACCAAGAAGAAGGAATTGATTATGATGAAACCTATGCTCCCGTAGCAACATTAGAGGCCATTAAGATTCTTTTGGCATATGCATGTCACATGAATTTCAAACTATTTCAAATGGATATCAGAAGTGCTTTTCTAAATGGTGTTATTGAAGAGGAAGTTTATGTTAAACAACCTCCTGGTTTTGAATGACATACTTTTCCTAATTATGTCTTTAAATTGAACAAATCCTTGTATGGTTTAAAACAAGCTCCAAGAGCTTGGTATGAAAGACTTAGTTTTTTTCTTTTGCAAAATGATTTTGAAAAAGGGAAGACTGACATAACTTTGTTTGTCAAAAGACATAATCATGAGATATTAATAGTGCAAATTTATGTTGATGATATCATTTTTAGTGCTACTAATGAATCTCTATGTGAGGATTTTGCTAAGTGTATGGCTAGGAAATTTGAGATGAGCATGATGAGACAACTCAAGTTTTTCCATGGTCTACAAATAAAGCAAACCAAAGAAGGGATCTTCATCAACCAAGCCAAATACACAAAGGACATTCTCAAGAAATTTGACATGGAAGGATGTAAAGTAGCAAAAACACCAATGAGTGCTACCATCAAGTTGAATAGGGATGCATCCGTTAAGTCGGTTGATGAGAAGAGATATCGAGGTATGATTAGTTCTTTGTTCTTTCTCACCACTTCTAGACCTGATATAATGTTTAATGTATAAATATGTGCTAGGTTTTAGTCTTGCCCTAAAGAATCTCATTTGAATGCTGTTAAAAGGATTTTCAAATATTTACATGGCACATTACATCTAGGTTTATGGTACCCTAGAGATTCTTCATTTAGCCTCATAGGTTATTCAGATGCAGATTATGCTGGTAGTCTTCTAGATAGAAAGTGCACTTCTGGAACTTGCCAATTCATAGGAGAATGTTTAATGTCTTGGTTTAGTAAGAAATAAGTTTCAGTTGCCTTATCCACCACTGAAACTAAATATATAGTTACGGGTTGTTGTTGCACCCAAGTCCTTTAGATGAAACAACAATTAAAGGATTATGACAAAGTTGTTAATCACATTCCCATCAAATGTGACAACACTAGTGTAATAAATTTTTCCAAAAATCTCATCCAACACTCTAAGAGCAAACATATAAATATTAAGCATCGTTTTCTTAGAGATCATGTCTAAAATGGTGATATAGTGTTAGAATTTATAGACACAAATCATCAACTTGTAGAAATTTTTACAAAGCCTCTCAATGAAGAAAGGATGAACTTCATTAAGAGAAAGTTGGGAATGTTTGATGGAAGCTCTCTGAAGTCAAAAGTTAGATCTTTCTAAAATGCTTTTTGTTTCTTGCATTATTCCTTATAGAATGATTGATTTATGTGATGTATGTGATATTTATCTCTTTTGAAGTCTTAATTCTGTGAGCAATTGTGTCTCTCTATACCAATTTGTATGAATTAGACATCAATATATTAAGTGGATCATAACTTAGAAAGTCAAGTCTTATTTCATAGTTATCTTTTCTGCCTTGTAATTCGCAATCGCTATTCCTTGATTAACGGTCGCGAATTACATGCACTCATCATTTGACTATCAACCATTAATTTGCAATCGCAACTTTCATTCTCCATTGTGAATTTATTCAAATTTTAAATGATTTGATTGTTGAACACGCCATTTTTTGAGGATTTTTTGTCCGTTACTCTTATATTTCAGAATTAGAGGTCACGACTTGCAGGTAGCAATCACAAATTTGGGTAACTGCCATGCATTTAATTGATTTGATTGCTAATCGATAACACTTCTTCATTTAATGCATTTTTGACTGTTTATGGTCATTTTCACACCCTTTCCTGGCCTATATAAACCGTTGAAACACTGTTTCTATTCACTTTTACTAAAAATCTTCATCTCTCTTCTTCCTTACTTTTAAACTTTCTCAAATGGCTCCTAAAAAAGCCTTAAGAGTAGAGAAGGGAAAGGCAGTAGCACAACCTTCTAGACTACTGGCTCTACACATGATGAAAGGGATCACAAATAAGGAGAAAGATCGGTACAAGGTAAATGTCTCTAAGATTATCTTACCAAACAAAATCCCTTCCACTTTCCTCCTTGTGTTACTAGGCATCAAAGCGAGATCCACACATTTCTCTCAAATCTGTGTTGGAATGAGTTCATTTTTCGTAATGAGCCCAGATACAAGGAAATTGTGCAGGAGTTTATGTGCACTGTGACTTTAAGTCGGAGAGCTGAATCTCGTGCCGGACAATATAGGTCAACATTTCGAGCCTTTAGGGACCTTTTTTTCTTTACCTTCGAACAAATTTCAATTCTTTTTAACCTTCAAGTCAGGGATGACATTTCGTTCATCATCTCTACCCTTGATGTTATTTGTTCTGAGTTTTAGTTTAAAATTTTCGTCGAGACCAAATATGACCCTAAAACTTTCGTGGCCAATAACATTTGTACCCCACCATTTTGGCTACTTCACCATATCATCAATTTTTCCATTAAAGAGGGGAAGGTAATGAGAAAGTATCCCTAAAGGATCTTGGTTTCCTTTTTTGTCTTATAAAAAACAAACTAATACAAACTGGCCGCTATCTTATGGATCAATTGATCCACATGAGCACAAAGCTTAAGAGTCAGTTTCTTCTTCCTTCCCATGTCACTGCCACATACCGATACATCAGTGCTCTTAATGAGGAAAACAAAAAATTCCTCACTAAGAAGCTTCTCCCTTCATAAATTTGCTAGACCTACCTTACCTCATCAATGCAAAAACCATTCACCTTGATTCTTATACATACACTTTGGGTGCTTTTGGAGACAAGAAACTAGAGACCTCCCAAGCCTTTAAAATAAAAATTTTTGTCATTAAAGAGGGAGCCCAACCTGTTCCACCTCTCTAACCAAAACCTAAAACCAAAATCACTCTTGCCTCTATCAACAGGAAATTGGACAAGATGATGAGGATGTTTAAGAGATGATTTTTCCTCCTCTCCCACCTACATAGTAATTTGGTGGACTTACAAGAGAAGGTAGGTGTGCCTCCCTACCATCTTTCAGACTTTAAAGATTGGGAGGACACACCGAAAGAGGAGGCCAACCTAGAGGTTGAGGAGGGTGATGAAGCTGAAGGTGAAGGAGAGAATGAAGACATGGACAATTTTAGAGACGATGACAGTTCTCCTATCTTTTAGTTTGTCTTTAAGGTTTCTTTTTTTGTTTTTCTTTTTGAATTCTTGATGTAAAGTTATTGATCCCACAATTTATTAAATAAAAGTGTTTGTTTTGCAATTCATTGTCTCAAATGTTATGTGATTGCAACTTATATGATATCTTTGTTATTTTGCTCTTTATGATTACTCTATCTCAATTTATGCACCTATTTTATTTTTTTTAATGGTTATTCTCTTTTTGATCTTGCCAAAAGGGGAAAGAATAATAATAGGAGACAGTGAGTAATGTGTATAAGAAAAGCATATGTTGAGGTGGAGCAATAGCTATAGGAACTTTACCTTTTCAAACTTAGAATTCTTTGATTATTTGTTCACTAACTTAGAATTCTTTGATTATCTGATCATTAACCATCCCATCTTCATAACCCATGCATTTAACTTTCTTTAAGATCGATCTAAGTTGTCAAAATAAAAAAGAGGAAGATTGTTGGCTAGGTTGGTCAAACCTAAGTCATAAGCCTCTTTTGATCTTAACAATGGAGATTGATCAGTTGTAATGCTTTGATTAAGTGTTGTTTTGTAGTATATAAGTTGTTTTTATCATTGGAATGTTAAAAATCACAGGACGAAGAATTGGTCACGACCACAACTCATAAAGGTGTTATCTTCCCACCAAACAGAAGAATTCACGTTCTAAGTCACGTCCAAGATAAAGTTTAATTGCAACCGCGACTTTTGAGTAGTTTGTTGAACACAACTATGATATTTCTTGGACAACTAATGGGTGAAGGACATATGGACTAGTCGTTAGACGTAAAATGAGCTTCTCTGTTACGTTTTCTAGCTCCTTAGTGCAAATTGGAAATTCGCGATTGCAAAATGCCAGTAGCGATCGCCACTTTTATATGACAAGCATTTAATGCAAAATCTGCCTAGCACAACTTGGAGATTTTGGGATAGTTTTTGAGTAACGTCGCTTTGGTGGATGCTAGCTATAAATACCCTACTAAGTTGATGTAAATGAAAGAGAATTCCATTTATTATAACAAAACTCTTGCAAATTTGCTACTCATTCTTCTTATTCTTCTTTTTATGTTATTGATTGTTTGGTGTGAGCAATAAACACCTTTGTGATTAGGTTCAAAGTTAGCCTAGATTCTAAAACTCTTATAAGAGGTTAAAGTGTGAGCCTATCTAAAACACTTGTGAGAGGTTTTGTGTGAGCCTAAAAAGACAAGTTATAAGGGTTTTGTGTGAGCCATAAAACACAAGTTGTATAAGTTAGGTGTGAGCTTGAAAACACCGATTCAGTTGAGTGATACCCAATTATAAAGAATTGGCGGGGTGAACATAGGGTTTGTTAACACCCGAAGCACTATATATATCTTATGTTCTTTTTCTCTTCTTCTTTTTAACTCTCTAAACACCTTATCCTTTCTCTTTAATATTTAATCTCCACCAATTCAACCCCTCTTTTTAATACACTTGGCCAACAGAATCGAAGAAAAAACCAATTGGTTTCTTCACTAGCCCAATCACTTTTCTTTTGGTAATTATTCTATATATATGTTTATAAATTCAAATACTTAAATTCTTTAGGTTCATTAGTGAAACACCTTAGGTTCATTATTCAAATGTTGTAGGTTTATTACTTATGCACTGTAGGCTCATTAGTTAAAACACCTAGGTACATCAGTTTGACATTTATGTACATCAATTTAAAATACTCAATTTCATTATTCTATTTAAATTCATTAATCAAATTCTAAAAAGGTCATTAATTGTCCACTATAGGTTCATCACTTTTAATAATCAGGTTCATTACTCTATATTATATTCATTAGCCTAATATTGTAGGTCTATTGCTTAAATGTTGTAGGTGTATTACTTATGTACTCAATGCTCATCAATTGTAATCTCTTTTTTTTTTTTTTGAAATGAACAACTAGCTTACTTAGACAAAGTAGAGTTCAAAAGTAAAATATCTTACAAGAAAACTTCCAACCTTATCAAATTAAACTACTCAAAGTGTACATAATAAAGTTAAGGAAGAATTTAAAGATGAAAGGTTTGGAAAAGGAAAAGTCATTGAATGCTTAACTCTTATCTAAAGTGAGGATGAGCCAGAAAAAGAAGAACATATCTAAAAAGATGAATAACATAAAAGAACAATAGTGAGGAAGGTAATTTCAAATTCATGTATGATAAACCTACACTATGACATAAAAACGTATAACTTCTAAAATATTATGTTCATTATATGAATTTATTGAAAGAATGTCATTTATAAAAATAAAAAAAATGGTTGTCATAATGATTGAGTTTGGAGAAGTAATGATAAAAAAAAAGGACAAAATCAATTGAATTTATGAAGAAGACTTTTAACTTTGTGATTTAAATATTTAACAACATTTCAAGCTCTCCAGGTAAAGATGTACTTGAAATGACAGAGAAAATAGTTGAAGATGATGATGATGAATTCTTTAGTAGTGAAGGCATGTTTGAAGCATTGGCAGAGTTTGAAAAAGCAATACTAAAGACATAAAAAACTGGACAAACAACGAATGTTGCTCTTTCTTTTTCATTGGGACTAACTCCTTCTGAGTCATGTCCCTAAGAGAAAAATGATGACCAATAAGATCCTGAACAATAAGAAAATGCCAAGGAAACATAGGCTATTTCTGCAAAAGAAAGAAAAATGCAAAAACTATAGCTGAAGAGCAACTGTAAGCACTAGAAAATTTTTTTGATGAGTATGTACCCTAAATTTGTAGTCTTTATGCTGTTTGTGGGTTAATTAGTATTTAACTACAATTTAATTAGTATTTTCCTACAAATTCAAGTTAAATGAACTATTGGTTCATTTGGTTATGGGTTCATTAAAATTTACCTGCAGGTTTATTATAAATGAACTATAGATTCATTAGTATTTTCCTATAAGTTTATTAAGAATCAACTCTAAATTCATTATTGTGTGTGCATCTCCATTACTACTTATGCACAGGTTTATTAAGAATAAACTTTAGGTTCATTTCTACTTGCCTATATGATCATTAACAATGAATTGTAGGTTCATTAAATATTATGTTATTGTAAATTTTAAACTTACCCAATCAACATTTTATTATAGAGTAATTGATGAATCCGAATTAGAGGTTGAGAATGTACAAATAAGAACAATACCAACAAGAAAGTACAAACAAGTTCCTTTACCCTTGAGATCTTGGACGAAAAATGATGTAAACTTATAAGATCTAATTGCTAAGGAGAAACTCATATCTGGCTTTGCATTCATGCACAAGACAAATTAAAAAAGAGTGAGCTTTAACTTTTTTTTGATACTATATGTCCATTACTTTGAATTGTTGGGTTCATTAATAATTGTTTTCTTTTTTTTTTTTTATAGAGAATTATTGTTTATATATAATGACTAGCTTTCAAAGTCTATCGAAAGATGAGATAGATAATGTAATTTTAGATATTTGGGCATAGAGAATGAACCAAGTTCACTTAAAAAGAAGAGTTGGGCAACCAAAAGCAATATTCTTCTCCACTAGCCATTTGTAAGTAAATATTTACTCAAATTTTATTCTATATATATGTTTCTCTATGTTATTCATTATTTTTTCTTTTTAGCATCAAATAAACACATCAAATAAATACATTGAGGTAGAAGCACTAGAAGTATGTCAAGCAAATTTTGAAATTTTCATAGAGAAAGTAAAATTAAATCAAATGAATGTTGACATTAGTGATGCTGATCTTGTAAGTACATATTATTAAAAATTAATTTCTTTTCAATGCATGATTATAAATACATATTATTCATAAAATTAATGAACCTTTTAACATTAAATTTTCAGGTATTCTTCCTTATACTATTAGTCATTATTTCCTAGTTTGCATGAATTTCAAAAATAAAAGAATTGAGATAATAGACAACAAACAACTGCAAAAAAAAAAAAAAAGTTTCTTATAAAAACAAGTATGAAGGCTCTCCAAGAATACTTGTAAGTTTATTTCTTTTCTTAAACATGTTCACTATTATGCATAGGTTCATTTATTACATGTTGTAGATTTATTTGTGGTACGTTGTAGGTTCATTTCATATATATTGTAGATTCATTATTTTTTCTATTGTTGTGCCTTGGCACTAAGAAGGAGGGTTGAATTGGTGTATAAAAATTTAAAAGATAAAGAAGAGGGGAAGAAGAATGAGTAGAGTTGAGATAATGATTTATAGTGGTTTGGGTATAATCCACTCTACGTCCATTCCCCAATCTATCAATTGGGTATTTCACTATCTCAAGGTGTTTTCAAGCTCACACCCAACTTGTACAACTTGTGTTTTGATGGCTAACACACAACCTTACAACAATGTGTTTTTAGGCTAGCACAAAACCTCACTCAAGTGTTTCAATAGGCTCACACTTAAACCTTTCTTGAAGTGTTTTTATAGGCTAACACTACAACCTTACAACTTGGTATTTAATTTTCACACCTAACACTTACAATTTTATAAAGAAAAATGAAGAAAAATACGTAGCAAAGATTAAGAGCTTTAATCACTTGTAATAAATTTCTTAGCAACTTTATTCATGGATGTTCGGTGGAGTATTTATACCCAAACTTCACCAAAGAGACGTTACAAAACATAGCTCATCAAATCTTTGAGACATGCTTAACATATTCTGCATTAAATGCTTGACAGTCTCAATTTGCGGTCGTTACTACTCATTAGCGGTCGCGAAATCCAAATTTATGAAGGAAAATCCTGTTTGTGTCTAACGGCTAGTCCATGTGGCAGCTTCTGATTAGTTCACTAGGAAAATATAGCCGTTGCTCTTTTACCTACTTTTAGAAGTCACGGTCGCGAGCTTTCTTATACAGGACGCGATATAGGACACAAATTTGTCTACAAAAAAAAAATTATCTTCTTCTTCACGATTTGTAGTTGCTACCAATAAGATGTCTCCACGAAATTTGACTTCCAACTGTCTATTGAAACACGTGTTATGCTATGATTGTAGACTTGCTTCTTTTTTGAGTCACTTCGAAATTCACGGTCGCGACTAGAGCGTGACACACACCGCAATTTCGTCTGTCAATTTTGGACTCATTCATTTGGATGAATCGCAACCGAGAATGGCTCCGCGATTTCGCCTGTTTGCTTTCTAGTAATGCTTCTTTTCATATCACGATCGTGAATACAAAGTAGCAGTCGCGATTTAGAAGTCATTTTTCATACTTGAGGAATTTTTGAGCTTCATCCAACTTCAAACTTTAGATAAAAACTAAAGGCTATAAAATAAGACTAATTTGAAACATTAGACATGATCAATCTCGTTTGTCACGATCAAAAGAGGTCCAAGACTTGGGTTAACTACCCTAGTCCAACATGGCTCTTTAGGATTTGCTTGAGATTTAGCACAAGACAAACACTAAGTATGATGTCAGGTCTAGAAGTAGTTAGATATAGAAAAGCTCTCGCTCTTACCTCCAAAGAACTATTGATCTACTTCATTAACTTTCTCATCTAATTCAAACTTGGTGTTTATTTTCATAACAATTTTGCATGATTTTCTTGAGTAATTTCCAAATCTCTTTAGTAGTTCTTTAATGTATTTAGCTTGATTAATGAAGATTCCTTCCTTTCCTTACTTGATTTGTAGTCCAAGTAAGAATTTGAGTTCTTCCATCATGCTCATTTTAAATTAACTTTGTATAACTTTTAAGAAATCTTCATATAAGCAAACATTAGTAGCACAAAAATATGATATCATTAATATATATTTATAATCAAGATATCCTTATTATGCCTTTTCATTAAAATTGTGGTGTCTACTAAAACTTTTAGAAAAACTTTATCCATTAGAAAATTGAGCAACCTTTCATACCAAGCTCTACCTAAATTTAAGCATATATACAAACTAAATTAAAAGCATACCACTTAACACTTTGGAGCTCTATATCCCTTCTCCCTATTTTTATTAATCTTCACTCACTACTTGAATTCTTCATTTTGAACACTCAGTGATAAGGTCTCCAAATTATGAATTTAAGTTTTCCTTTTTGGATCCACTTTTTTTTTATGGGTCCATAGTGGTTAAGAACCAATACATTTTCATCATTTACCCTTACATAGCAAAAGTATGCCTTTTAGGTCTATGTAAAGATAAATGACAAGAAGATTTTCTTAGAGCTTGAAACCTAAGAATAGTGGGGACATGTGCATTTTTACTAGGCCTTTGTCTTTGAAACCTATGGATGTAAACATGGCTTTACTTAGGCTTTTGTGCATACAAATGTGAGCATTTAGAATTGTGCACATATGTCCTAAATCATAGAAGGAATAGATGTTTAGCATTTAAAGAAGCTTTCACAAACTTAGGCTTAGAGGTAGATACTTTTGAGTAATAAAATCTTATGCCATGTTTATCCCTTGAATTCATTTAGAGACCAAAATTAAATCATGTTTTTCCTTGCCTTTGGTGAAAGAAATGAAAGAGTCTTTCAAACTCAAAAATTCCTTTTTTGAGATTCTCATTTTGTACAAAAATAGTTTTATACATCTTTTCTTATTTACCATAGCCCCATTTCTTTCTTCAAACATTCCAAACTTTTTTTCAATTTCACCAATTCAGTTTTTTTAAAAATTATTTCTTTTAAAACTTTATCAAAATCACTATTAATAATAAATATTTCTTTTAGCTTTTGATCATTATTGTTAAATCACTATCAAAAGCATTAAAGTATACCTCATTTGGATAGTTTTCTTCCATGCCATAAAACATTGATTGGCTCTTTCTCTTCTTGTCTTTCTTAAATCTTTTTTGGATTGACTTGATTTGGAAGATATTGATTCATCTTCAATGGTTTTGCATGTTTTATTCTTCTTTTTCTTCTTTATCTCATTCTTCTTCTTCTTCTTCTTCTTTTTCTTATTCTTCTTCGTCTTCCTCTTCGTCTCCTTCTTCGTCTCCCTCTTCTTCTTCTTCTTTGTCTCTTTCTTCATCTTATTCTTCGTCTCTTTCTTCTTTTTTTCTTCTTCTCCTTCTTCTTCTTCTTCTTTTTCTTCTTTTTCTCTTTATTATTCTCCTTCTACTTCTCCTCCTTCTTCTCCTTCTACTTCTCCTTCTCCTTCTTCTTCGTCTCCTTCTCCTTCTCCTTCTTCTTCTCATTCTCATTCTCCTTCTTCTTCTCCTTCTTCTTCTACTTCTACTTCTTCTCTTTCTTCTTCTTATTCTACTTATTCTTTTTCTTCTTCTTCTTCTTCTTCTTCTCCTTTTCCTTCTCTTTCTCTTTCTTCTTCCATTTCTCCTTCTCCTTCTCTTTCTCCTTCTCCTTCTCTTTCTTCTTCTTCTTCTTCTTCTTCTTCTTATTATTATTATTCTTATTTTTATTCTTATTCTCCATCTTCTTCTTTTTTTTTCTTCTCCTTTTTCTTCTTCTACTTCTTCTTCTTATTCTTCTTCTCCTTTTTTTTCTTCTTTTTCTTCTTCTCATTTTTCTTCTCCTTCTTCTCCTTTTTTTCCTTCTTCTTCTTCTTCTTCTTTTCCTTCTTTTCCTTCTCCTCCTTCTCCTTCCTCTTCTTCTTCTTCTTTTTCTTCTTTTTCTTTTTCTTCTTCTTCTTCTTCTTCTCTTTATTCTTCTTCTTCTTCTTCTTCTTATTCTCATTCTTCTTCTTCTTCTTCTTTTTCTCCTTATTTTTCTCCTCCTTTTTCTCCTTATTCTCCTTCTTCTCATTATTCTTCTCCTTCTTCTTCTTTTTCTTCTCCTTCTCCTTCTTATTTTCCTTTTGTTTCTTCTTTTGCTTCTTCTTCTTCTTCTTCTTCTTCTTCTTCTTCTTCTTCTTCTTCTTTTTCTTCTTCTTCTTCTCCTTCTCATTCTCTTTCTTCTTCTTCTTCTTCTTCTTCTTCTTCTTCTCATTCTTCTCATTCTTCTTCTTCTTCTTCTTCTTCTTTTGCATCTTATTATCCTTCTTCTTCTTTTTCTTTTTCTTCTTTTTCTCCTTTTTCTTCTCCTTCTGCTTCTTCTTCTTCTTCTCCTTCTCCTTCTGCTTATCTTTCTTCTTCTCTTTCTCCTTCTGCTTCTGCTTCTATTTTTTCTTCTTTTTCTTCTTCTTCTTATTTTTCTTCTTTCTCTTCTTTTTCTCCTTCTGCTTCTTCTTTTCCTTCTTCTCCTTTTCTTCATCTCCTTCTTCTTCTTTTCCTTTTCCTTCTTCTTCTCCTTCTTATCCTTTTTCTTCTTCTCCTTTTTCTCGTCATTCTTTTTCTGCTTCTCATTCTTCTTTTTCTTCTCATTCTTCTTCTTCTTCTTCTTCTTTTCCTCCTTTTCCTCCTCATTCTCCTCCTTCTCATTCTTTTTTTCTTCTGATTCTTCTTTTTCTTCTTCATATTCTCCTGTTTTTTCTCCTCATTCTCCTTCTTCTCATTCTTCTTCTTCTTCTCCTTCTTCTTCTTTTTCTTTTTCTTCTCTTTCTCCTTCTTCTTTTTCTTCTTCTTCTTCTTCTTCTTCTTCTTCTTCTTCTTCTTTTTCTTTTTCTTCTCCTCCCTTCTTCTTCTTCTCCTTCGCCTTCTCACTTCTCTTTCTTCTTCTTCTTCTTCTTCTTCTTCTTCTTCTTCTTCTTTTTCTTCTTCTGTTTCTTCTTCTTCTTCTTCTTCTTTTTTTTCTTTTTCTTTTTCTTTTTCTTTTTATTTTTCTTCTCCTTCTCTTTCTTCTTCTTTTTCTTCTTCTTCTCTTTCTTCTTCTTTTTCTTCTCCTTCTCCTTCTTCTTCTCCTTCTGCTTCTTCTTCTTCTACTTCTTTTTCTTCTTCTCATTCTCATTCTTCTTCTATTTCTTCTTCTTTTTCTTTTTCTTTTTCTTTTTCTTTTTCTCCTTATTTTTCTTCTCCTTTTTCTTCTTTTCATTCTTCTTCTCCTCTATTTTCTCCTCCTTCTTCTTCTCCTCCTCTTTTTCTCCTCCTTCTTATTCTTCTTCTTCTTCTTCTCTTTTTTTTTTCTCCTCCTTCTTCTCTTTCTTCTCTTTCTCCTTCTTTTCCTTTTCTTTCTCCTTTTCCTTCTTCTTCTTATTCTCCTTTTCCTTATTCTTATTCTTATTCTTCTTAATTTTGGCCTTAAAGCAATCTATTTTCATGTGGCCAACTTTTCCATATCTATAACACTCTACTTAATGAAGATGTGCTTTTGTTTCCCTTGAAAGAGCCTCATAAGCATTCTTCCAAATTAGTTGTTCATGAGAACCACCTCTTTCTCATCTAAATCTTCATCTTCAAAGCTTGATTATTTGGAAGTAGCTTTAAGGACAACTCCCACCTTATTCTTATTAGCTTTCTTCAATATGAAAGGTGTTTCTTTATTAAGGCTCATCTCATAATCAATGAGATTTTCTCAGAGCTTACCCAAAGGCATAGTCTTCAAATTTTTGGTATCCTTAATAGGTGTGACCTTGCCTAACCATTCTTTAGGTAGAAACCTTAAAATCTTCTTTCTAAGTTCTTCATTAGTGAATTCTTACCAAGAGCCTTTATGTTTCTAATAATTTTAATGAAGCGGTCATACATTTGGGAAATTTTCTCCTTTGGCTTCATAAAAAATGACTCATATTGAAAGATTTTATTTTCTTTTGATTTGATTGATACCCTCATATATAATCTCTAAAGCTTATGGTTTGTTAGTGATATAGATCCATTTTGTAATGGATTATTCCAATAATGTCATAATTACATTTTTATTAAATATCTCTCTTATATTACATTTATAATTAAATGATAAATTCCATGAATAGTTGATTCTACTTAACATCATTAAGTATGTGACTTGATAGTAACATTTGTAGGTGTAAAGAATTTTATTCTAAATTATTTCTAGTCACTCATTATTATTGGGATAATAATAAATGAAGACTAACATTTGTTTTGATTGATAATTATATTTTACTAGTCATGGATATGAGATATTAAGTCAAACACATAGATACATGTTTAAGAAATATTGTATTGGATCGACTCGCTATGAAATCACTATATGGATAAATTGTCATAAGTGAATATCATGTAATAGTATTAACTTAACCTTTGACCTAAAAATAACATTGTCTTTAATAGGATGATCATACAAACTAATATTGAAAATGGAGTAAATCATATAGAGGCATATATGTGATTGAAAAGGAATTTATTTCTCATATTGTTATGAGAAATATATCTTTGGACTCCTCAATGAGCTAGACTGAAAAATTGCGTGACCATATGAAAATGAATTAATAAATGTTATCAATATCTATTTACATCAACCTATTTGAAGGTCTAAAAACAATTTAATTGAACTATATAAGGATGACATGATCCATGTCTTATGTTCAATTGAGATATAATGTGACAAAAGGATTATAATACTATTTGTAAGATAGGTTAAGTTGAATTAATAGCCTTCACATAACTTGGATAGTCATAATGTCTTGTTAGAAACCAATTATGATTTGTAGGCCATAAATAGTTTTTAGGCTAATGCTAACATTATCTGAACTCATAAGGATGCACACTTAGAATAAACCCAAAAAGCAAAATTGTTTTACTACTCTCTCTAGATAAGGTCATTAAAGGCATTATCTTAAATATTTAGATGTTAGCTTTGTTTTAAAAGTTAAATAAAAACATGATATCTAGTTATATGTATCTCTTCAAATACTCTGTTGGCATATATATCTAAAGAATTTATATGCATAAGGGTTTTTTTTAGAAGAATAAAGTATTCATATATAGAAAAACATTAGAGAGAGTCATGCAAAATGAGGTGACGACACATCATTTGCCTTTGATACATCCTGTTCGTATGGATAGTTACAGAGGACGTTCATCCTTTGGTAACATTTAGATTTGACTCCAAGCTTGAGGTAGAGTGTTACTGATGTAAACCCCCACTTTGCCTTCCAATAGATTACCATTCTTATTCGAATTGTTAGGTCTTTCACATCTTTTTTATCAATTTAATCAAATTGTATGGATCTTTGTGAGGGTTATTATGTTTGAAATTTTTATTTTTTCATTATGCTTATTCTACAAATCCCAATATGGTCTTTATAATCATAATCATCTTAATACACTTACTTCTACTTAAAACACATAAAAGCATATGGATGGCTTTATCATTGTTGGACACTTGCTTCTTTTTTTTTTTTTTTTTTTTTCTCTATTAGACATCTTATTGACATCTTTCTCCTTTTATATAGCATCAACAAGTGTCTTTATAGAAATCTATGGATCCTTTTCCATTATCCTCAAAATTCAATGGACTTCAATTTTAAGAAGTATTACATTATACTTTTTTAGTATTGATAATTGGTGCCACTGAAGAATGGAGGTCTCACTATCAATTAGCCTTCAGGTCCATGATCATTTTGGGCTATTGTGGATCTTTCCTTTTGCAACAACACTTGAATATGAGATATAAATCTCATATACCAAATGCAAGTCCCTTGGAAAGGATAGTAATCCAACAAAGGGGTAAATTAGGTTCTTTTAAAAACACCTAGAACTTCTTTAGAAGTTCCATCAAATCTTTTATAATGAAGGCACATAAATTTCACTCTTGCTATCAAGAAGAAGATGCAAATTGAAAAGAAAGGGAAAAAACACATAAGATTTTATAGTGGTTTAATTGATAATGCTTACATCCACTCTTTAAATCTTACTTAGGTCTTTCATTTATCTTTTGTAGGAAAATATATCCTCCTTTTCAAAAGATTCAGGAGGAATCTAATAGTCTCTTTTTTAATGTTCAGGAGAGGAAAATTCACTCTAGTGCTTTTATAGGCTAAAAACTAACATTAACAATCTTATAAAGGAATTACCCTTAAATGTAAGCCTTAATACTTAAAAGAGACTAATCTTACAAATTATGAGGTTTGTTACAAAATCACATAAAGCTCATGCTACCCAATCAACAAAGAAACCCCATTTTATAAGGTTTCATACAAAATCAACGATTTTCATAAAAATAGATTTTTTTGGAAGTCCTAACGAAGAAACTAGCTAGTCGATGTAAGAAAGCTATCTTATCAACTTTTGAAAATGTTGTTGTTATATTCTATCAACAATCATTAGAATGACTCCTTGGTCATTAAGGTTGCTACGACTCTTTCCAATAGGTGTTGGTTGTCAATAATAGGCATTTAGATTTTTATCAACAATCATTGAGTGTTCACCATCATCATTGAATGTCATTTCCATAAGCATTGAGACTCTTAATGGTCATTAGTCTAGCTTAAATCAAGACATAGTTAATGTGCTTCCTAAAG
Organism: Omphalea diandra; assembly: GCA_949677035.1. Classification (NCBI taxonomy): domain Eukaryota; kingdom Viridiplantae; phylum Streptophyta; class Magnoliopsida; order Malpighiales; family Euphorbiaceae; genus Omphalea; species Omphalea diandra. The sequence goes on from CATIWR010072013.1 coordinate 31,318, forward strand.
ACTTTTTTAATGGGCATTATAATTCATCATGGTTGTTGGTCTTATCATGATTGTTAAATGTTCTTCTTTGGTAATTATCTTTTAAATCAAGCAAACAAGTTAGAGCACTTCCTAAAGATTTTTTCAATTGACTGTTGACCATGCCTTTCGGTTATTATTTGTTCCATGATAATTAGAATGCTTGTCATGATCTTTGAACTTGGAGTTAAATGGTCTTTACTTTTTCTTCCTTTTCATTGTTACATCCTTTTTTGGATTTGAAGTTTGGGGTTGCCTTGATCATTAACTTGTTTATTGGACCTGTTTAAATCCGCCTACCTAAAATGTGCTTTGCTTATATCTTTAAAGCATATAAAGGGATCAAACATTTTTCTATGTTTTAGGCATACTTTCCTTCTTAGGTGTGTTGTGTTCATCTTTAAAAAAAATTATGTTTTAGGCATACTTTCCTTCTTAGGTGTGTTGTGTTCATCTTTAAAAAAAATTCTAAGGGGTCAAACATTCTCTCGCTATGTCCTATTTGGTTTTCCTTAAGGCATTGCTCTTGAAATATGTTTCATCTCCATATTTAAAAGCATCTAACAGAATCAATAATACCCCTATGCAAAATAAGGCATAATCTTAGAAGCACAAATGCTTAAGTTTAAAGGTTAGAACTTCTCATGGTTTTGTTATTATTCAAATACATTATTTACTCTAAAAGTTGAGGCTAATGTCTCATCAACCTGTAGATCACATGGTTAACAATATTCTCATTAAATCGTGTTTTGTATATGTACAATGCATATGATGAGTGGTTTGATATGATAAAATACAAGAGCAACGCGCCATTTTATTAATTCATAATTAGATACACAATTAGCTACTTTTAAATGAATGACATGAGTATTTATTTCCGTAGGCTTTTGAAAAATTAAATAGTAGAAGATAACTGGCCAAAATAATTAGCTGATTTCTACATCAATTTATAAAAAATTTAGCAAATGACATAAATGGCAACATCTCATTAACGAGGTTATAGAGTTGGAGAAATGCCCTTTTAAGTTGTAATCATCTACAAGATACATGGTTGCCATCTGTGCTAAATCAGCCATGTGGAAGACTGATATGCATATTTCTATACGATAAGTTATAGGCAAAATACATCCTCAAGCTCTCGAAGTTTGAATAATTATGATATTAAACTTTTGTACTCTTATTCATATATATTGGGCCATCAAGTTACTATCTTTTGTTACATTAAGGACTTTGGTGATAAAAAATGTGAATAATGAGAAATTCATAAATAATAATTTTAAAATTTAAAGAAATTATACTATTTTTCATTATTAAAATCGCTAAGGCTATAGAAAACAAATAAAATTACTTTTGTTGACTCTAAACTTTTCATGTTTTATTAGTCAAACAGTTTTTAAAAAATAATGTGTTTTTCTAATAGTTCTCAAAATTACCATAAACAAATTTTCATTAATTTCACTTTGATTATTACTACATTCTTCACGCCCAAAAAGAAAAATAAAAGTTCAAAGACTCAATATATAGAAATTAAAATTTGTAGACTCAATAGCATAATTCATATAATGTTATATTATTCTTAAACATTATAAAAATGAGGAAAATGATATATGTATAAATAAGAGACTAATAATGTGATGAGACGTGTAGAGGAACACCAACACAAATAAGCGAGATGCGCCTAGTCAATACCTAGAGTCTAAAAAGACTCGACATCCCCAATTGATAAGACTTGAGAAGATTAGGAAAATCACATAGCCCACCTATTATGATCCTACATCTTAATTGTCCTCTATCTCGCCATGAGATCTCATCTCATCGTATCTAAATAAAGATGTCTTAACATGGTTTGGATCTCAATGTCACTTTAATACAAGTAAAATACAAACATATCCACAGTAGCTGAGATCATGTATTAATTCTTTAACACCTAAATTCTAACCAATGAGTACAAATAGCAACATAAGCTCATTAACTGGTAGTATCTTCTTCATTCTCTTATTGTTTTTCTAAATAGCTGAGATCATGTATAATTCTTTAATGTCTAAATCCTAACCAATGAGTACAAATAGCAACATAACCTCATTAGCTGGTAGTATCTTCATCACTCTCATAGTTTTTCTATTACTAAATTATCTAGGCAGCAAGAAACTTATAGAGTGTTTGATAATCTAATTTTTCAGTTAAAATTAAAATTTTTTGTACTTATTATTTAAGATGTTTGATAATGAACATGGACCTAACTTGAAAGTTTCAATTAAGTAAAAGAGTCACTTAAAGTGGTAAATCAAAATAATAACTTAGAATTTATACTTAAAACCTTACGTTGTTAATTTTTCAATATTTTTTAGTGATGTAATTTAATGCCCTTAATATATTCATAAATTATAATTAACAAACTAAAAATCATTATTGATTTTATGTTCTTTATTTTATATATTTATGAAAAAAATTATTTTCATTATATGATTATTATTGCTGAAATTTTAAAAGATTTCAAATATATGTTTGATTTCTAAATCATATCAATAAATGATTTCAATAATTTTTAGTAATTATAATAATCAAACAAATTGATTAGATGCAGCATTTAAAAATTTTAATATTTATTATACGTAAAATTTAAAATTTAGGATTTATTTTTGCAAAACTTAATTTTTAATTTAGCTAGTGGTGACTTTAATCTCCTGCTTCCATTAAAGCCTGTACTACAACTTAATAGAGCATCGAAGTATTTGAGTAGGATCACCTTCCGCAGTCCACCTGGTCGTTGGATCCATTTAGGTGTACTTCTAGTCAGACGAGACTAAACGACCTTCATCGGACATCAAAGGCTAATATTGGACCATTATATTATGCACAAAGTGTGAGCGAGAATCCTGTCACATATTTTGGATGTTTCATTGCGAAAATAGATAAAGATTCTAAAGACTTTGGTTCTCATGATGGCCCAATGGCAAGAAGACAAATGCAGTGTCTTTATAAAACAGTAAAACAGCTGTGCACTTTACATAAAATGCTTGTAGGACAAAATATATCAATTATATATGAATTATCAGTGTAACTATCATATTGCTTTTCAATGTACCAAAAACTATCATCTTGGGTTTTCCTTTGCTGCATAAACTGAGTGCCAAGTCAAACAGGAGGAGGGGCCCAGATGGGCGAAGAAGGAATGAAGGAGTTGCAGCAAGTCCTCCGCATGAAAGGAGGGATAGGAGAGGATAGCCTATGCTAGTAACTCTTTATCACAGGTTAGTTTATTTATCTCCGTCGCGATAAAAAACAGTGTTCATAAATAAATTAAATAATAAATTTTGATTAGTAAATAATATTAGACTTACCCCTAAAACTGTGATATTGCAATACATAATTATATAATTAAGTGAATATAATTGGATGATGAAAGTTGTGATAAAATTCTAAGTGAAGATGATAGCTGAATTTTAGGTTGTAATAATGAGGATTAAAGAACAGCTGGATGTAAGAGCTAAATCTCATGGGCATTGAGAAACAAGTTTTAATATCAATAATGACAAGAATACCAAATGGTTTAAAATGACGTTTTAAAGATATGAAAATAAATTTTCTTTTGTCGTTGATTAAAGTGGAAACTTTTTTTGAATGTTACGTTACTTTCCTTGCATTTGTTCTTTTTTTTTTTTTTGCCTTTTTTTTTTTCATATTTGATAGAGTGCATATCTATCTAAGACCGTACCAGTACTAGTGCGAGCCGTGCTAGATTTTTGTGACACCAACTTGCCTGAGAGTGTCACCATAACAGACCTTGGATGTTCTTCGGCGCCAACCAGTTTGTTTGCTATTGCCAAGATTACAAGCATCGTCCATAAACAATGCTCGCAGCTAGGTCGATCACCACCAGAATTTTTTGTGTTTTTAAATGATCTACCTGGGAATGATTTCAAAACTGTTTTCAAATCTTTGCCATCTTTCCACAAAACAATGAGAGAAGAAAATGGGCAAGATTTTGGGCCTTGTTATATTTATGGTATACCAGGTTATTTTTCTGGGAGGCTTTTTCCATCAAATAGCTTGCATTTCGTACACTTTTTCTTCTAGTCTTCATTGGCTTTCATAGGTTTGCTCCTGCCCATCAAATTTCTTCAAATTGTTGTGTTATCTTGTCAAATATATCTTTGACTTTCTTCTACAATAATTAGTTTTATAAGTTTCTATCATTATATATGAATGGCTGCAAATAATTGGATTAAACCTGTTTGGATTCAAACTCAATTTGTAACGTGAAGAGACATTTAATGTGCCCTCTTTTAGTACTAGTTGCTAAAAAAATCTTATATTTTATTTGATAGAGTTCTCTTGTTATTAGTTGAACTACCATAGTTATGTCAATTGATATTAGTGGCTACAAATATTTGCATGGATTTGTTTACTTTCAAACTCAATTTCTTATGAGAAGTGATAATGAATATGCCCCTTCATTGTACTAACCATTAAAAGCTTCGTATTTGTTTATTTCGCACATTTCTTTTGTATGTTCTAATCATTATATTTCATCCATGGTAATTCTAAAGTTCCCTCCAGAATTAAGTGACAAATCGAATCCTCTAACAAACAAAGGAAAGATATTCATTTCAAAGACAAGTTCACCTGATGTAGTAAATACGTATAAGATGCAATTTCAGCGGGATTTCTCTTCATTTCTGGAGGCCAGATCAAGAGAGGCAATTCTAGGAGGACGTATGATATTTTTGATGTTCAAGGGAAGAAGACTCAAGGACCCATACCCAGATGAGAGTTGTTTACTATGTGATTATTTAGGACTAGCATTCCAAGATTTAGTTTCAGAGGTATGTATTATATTTGTTCTCTCTCTCTTTTTCTTTATTCTCTAAGGTAAGTTTGTCGATCAAATTGATCAAGGTTGTAATGTTACTCAAATTTAGGGGCTTATTGAAGAAGAAAAGTTGGATACGTATAATACAATGTACTATAAACCGTATACATTGAGATAAGTATGGAGGGATCATTTTCCCTTGATCGCCTTGTGACCATTGTACTTCCATGGGATGGTTGTAATAGAGGAGTGAAGTATGATAGGGCAATAACAAGAAACATGGGAAAGGCTATCAGAGTTGTTAATGAGTCAATGATTCAAAATCATTTTGGAGAAAAAATTATCGACCCTTTATTTCAAAGGTTCAATGAGATCATGACAGCAAATACAAAGGAAGTAGAGCATGTTAGTGTTATTGTTTCTACAATTAGAAAAGCTTGACTGCACCATTTGATTAACTGACTTATTAGATTAACACTTTCTAAATTCATACTTGTCTCCTTAAAAAGAGTTGGCTTTTTCCTTATATTATTCTAAAATTACGGTTATATATCAAAGCCAAACTAATCTTTGATGTCCATTATTACGTGTTTTCTCTACATTGTTTTTTTGAATCACCATAACACTATTAACTATGATAATGTAGAAAAGAGGTGTTACTAGGCAATAAACATTAATACAAATACCCAAGGTTAGATAGTAAGTTGATTGGTTAAAAAAATAATTTTGACTGTAATTTATGGATAGCTTATTTTTAAAAGTCTATTAAAATGGTGCATGTTATAGCATTTTGATGTTCTTGTGATTAGAGAAATTATTGATATTGTTACTACACATGAGACCATAAATTATCTATTAGTATATACCCTATAAACAAGGTGTTAGGTGTAATTAAATACTGTTTGTATCATATAAGTTAAAATCATACATTAGATTCACATTTTTGCTTTTCATATAATTATAAATTAAGTTTTATAATATATCATAATATGGTAACATTTTAAAATGAAGTTAATGGAATTCATACATTTTGTAGGGGTAGTTATAAGGAGCTATAACTATGAGATATCCACTAGCTATATCAAAGTATTATTTCTAAATCATTCATAGTCAATATTCTACCAAGATTGAACATGGATAAAGCCACAAGACCACCATACATTATGTTCCTTACTTGAGTGTGAAGATGTTGTCTAAAGATGTCCTAGAAAAGGCTGGAATAGGCAATGACAAGTTTGAAATCTTTTCAACAAGAGAGATGAAAAATTAATCACATGATAACACCAAATTTTATAGAGGTTCAATTCAAACCAAGTCTACGTCCTCTCCTCTAGATCCATTAGAGATTTCCACTAACCAATATCTTGCAGATGTTATTAAAAACTTTTACATAAGTGGATTTACACAGATACCACTTGAGTCTTTATAAGATGAATTTGTAAGAACCATCTAAAAGCATTTCAAAAATAGTTTCATGGCATTATTCAAGCCTTATCCCACGATAGTTTATAGGTAATATCTTTAAACCTTTTACACGAAATTGGTTTAAATGTTATAACTTTAATCTAAAAGTTTTCCTCACATAATAATACAAGTAATATAGACGGAATACTCTCATTCTTAAATCCTTTGCACAAGTAAAGTGTTACCTCTTTGAGTTGCTTGAGTGAGTTAGAGAATATTGTTGCTGATGTAGTAATGATAATCTTCTTCTTCTTTTTAAGGACTAATAAGCCTCTTGAGGAAAATTTAGTTCAAATAACTGAACTTTAACTTTTTAGATGACACTTTAAAGCTTAAAAACTCTTGCAATTAGTATGTTCTATCTCTTTCAACTTTTTTGTTACTTTTTCTCAAGCCTTCGATCCTTAAATAGGTGAGAAAAGCAAAACTAGTTGATGGACATAGAGCAAAAAGCTATCATACTGGCAATATAGTCACTAGAGACCCTATTAACTATCGTTGGCCATTTTTTAATGGCCATTGGAAATTCAGTGCCCAATTGGCCTTTCTTCAATACCTGTTGAGTGTCATGCCTTTTTTTCTCACAATTATTGAGATTGTATAATGCCTATTGAATTGCGTCATTGCTTGTTATGATCCTTTCAATAAACATTGGCTTTAATTATTTAAGCTTTGCTAAATTAGCATTTTCTTGAGAATTTTGAATGGCCATTAAAGATATTCAACATTCTGTTGGAGTGTTAAGCATTATTAAGGTTTTGGTTGTACAACTCGAAACCTTGTTCTTAGGAGTCCCTTATAAATGAGGACTCTTTTGCCTAAGTGATAAGCATGAGAAGGTTAAATTTGATAAAATAGTGATGATTTTAATGATATGGTGATGACTAATTTGAATGCAATATAAGTTAAAAAGGATGAGAGATATGAAGGTGAAAGATGCTAAGTCATAATGAGAAAGTAATATGTAAGTATGTGTATGTAAGAAATAATGATTAATAAACATGAATGAATAACAATATTAAACGTTTAATGATGAAAAATACATCAATATTATGTTTAAAAGATAGTTATGTTAAAAGTTATGAGAATGGATGATGGGAGCTAAGATATAAACTAAGTTTAATACATTATCTTTCGATAGCTACTAAGGCATGCATGTGAGCTTAATGTGTGACTATATGACATACATGTTTTAGATATATTTTAGATGTCTAAAGTTGAAGTGTGTTTAAGGAAGGAATAAAAGGTTGGAAGTGAAGCTTTCATAAGTGTTATGGATCAAAGTTGCATTTCGGTGGACTTTTCTAGAATGCTTTATTGTGCATTTTAGTTTGTTTACACATTTTTCTCTTCATTCTCTCTAACATGAGTCTAACTCAAATTTTAATCAATTTAATGCCCCAAGTTGGTGCTTAAAGTGCATTAAGGACAGAAAAAAAAGGTTAGAAGCATAAGTTTCATAAGTGTTATGATTTGGAACTTGCAATTTGGTGGACTTTTTCTAGAATGCTCTATTTATGCATTTTAGTATCCTTTCTCTTTATCTTCTACTTAAATGTCTTTAACTCCATTTTTCATTAGTTTCAATAGTCATTAACATAAAAATCTCTCTTACAGCTCTCTTTCCATCCATAAAAACTAAATCAAATATGGAGAACTTAAGTTGCCCATCATTTTTCCTTTAACTTCCAAGCTTAGTTTGGTGATTTTCTCTCATTCTTTGGTAAGTTTCCTATCTTCATCATTTACATCTGTTTGTTTTATGTTTAAATAAGTATAATTTATGATGTATTTAGACTATTTTGTGATGGGGAAGATGAAGTTATGTGCTAGAATAGCTTGATTAGTGATATTGTCTTCAATTAAAGCTTTGGATGGAGTTGATTCATATGGACTTATTTTCATATTTTCTTGATGATTATTGAGTTTATAAATGTTATTTAGCATCTTAATGTTCATATTGAGATGAGAATAAAAGCTTGAATGGTATTATGATGGTTAGCACTTTCTATATTTTATCCAAACTTAGATGTGATGGTTGATCACAATGAGCCCAAGGTTTCGATTAAAGGCAATTTTTCATAAGCTCCTTTCCCTACTTCCTTTGGACCAATGAAAGGTATGCTTGAGTGCTTGGAGTATAGACTTGAGCATATAGACTAAAGGTAAGAAGCCTTTGAAGATGAAGTGTGATTAAAGCTTGCTTCGCTTGATAACAAAATCAGTGGGTTGAGTTAATGGAGTTTAAGCATATTTCAACCATGTTAGGTTCCATCTGGCTCTACCACATTAGGATTGACCACCCATATTTTGTTTCCTTTATGTTTTGTTTGTTTGTTTGTTATTTGATACTTTCCTAGCCTTATGTTGGATGTTTGGTTTATCTTGACACTTTCATTATATACCTAATAATATAAGGTTTTAAGTGTCTTTTTGGACGATTATTTTATGAAACACTTCTTGCTTAAGCTTCTTACATAAGGGAAGTTTCTATCCTTTATTTTTCCCCCTTTAGTTTTGATAATTGAGGATAATAAGCTTCAAGTTAGGGGGCATTTGTGGGTTAAATTTGAGCAATATTGCATAAATTATTAAGCATAATTTTACTATGGCATTTTATTAGTTGCTTGAAAATTTTTTATTCTTTTAATTAAGAGTGGGTGCTTATGGATAATTGATGAAGAAAATTATAATCATTATTGAGAATTACTTAGGATAATTGCCCTTGTGATAATTGTTTGAGCTTCATAAAGCATATCTTTATTCAAAATTGAGCAAATACATTAAGAACCCAATTGAGCACACTTGGCTTGGTTAGGATTGCATTATGGGATTATTGCACTAATAGTTTTATTTCTAACATGCATGCTTTTAACAAATTGAATACTTTTACATGTGCTAGAACTTACTAAGTTGTCCTTTGAGGTAAAATCCTAGAAACTTAGTATGCTTGAAGAGATGATTAAGGCATTCTTTGATTGCCTTATTATTCCCATCCATACCTTATTTTACATTGTCACTTGATTACCCCTTTTGAGCCATATGAATACCCCATAGAGAGTATTATTACCGTTTCTTTCTTTCACCCACATCTTACATCATAACCATATACCTTAAATATGTTTTAACTTTCACTATCAAGATAATATAAGAAGGGATATAGTTATATGATGAAGTGTTGTGTGATGTACAACTCATGTGTAAATTTAGAGAAAAAAAATGGAAAAGAAGCTTACTTGCATAAAAAAAAAAAAAAAAAGGAGGATAAGGAATGGAAAAGGGTAATAAAGCAAAATAATAGAACAAAGAACAAAGAAAAGTGAAAGTTAAATCAAAACCCTAAAAAGGGAAAGCAACAAAGGTGAATTAAGTATTTTATAAGAATATAAGCTATGCACATAAATTATTACATCATACTTCACATCATTTATAGAGCTAATGTCTTAGGAAAACATTCTCTTATCTTTGGACCTGACCACTTCTTGTTTAGCTTCAACCCTAAGCCTTATATTATAAACTATAAAAGGCCTCATGATCTTTAAGATTGGTAGGAATCTATATTAGTGGAGAAGGATTGCTTAGTTTTGCCTATGGTCATATGTGATTCTTTAGAATAAAAGTGGAATCTTGTTTAAAAACTTGTGTATTAGAAAAGTAAAAATCTAGCATGAAAATGAGGTGAAGTCACACACACATTCTTTTGTGCTTAATTAATTATGAATTGGATATGGTTGGTCCAAAACTTATTATTATCTTGAGTGTAATGGCTCAAGAAAGGAAATACATGATTTTAGTTGAGATAAAAATCCTCTTCGAGAGCTAACATTTGATATTTGCCATTGGAATTGAAAATTTGCATCTTAAGAAAGTCGTCCTTGCTTAAAGACAAATGAGAGTTCAAGTTTGCGACAATTTGTTTGGTCTTTTAATTATAAAGTTTATTGTGTTAATTCCATCCAAATATATAAGTGAAATCTTAATTTATACCCATAATTGAATCTCATTAAAGTTATTTTATGTTTATAAGACAAGAATTGAAGAAAAAAGAACAAAGCGATAAAAAGGAAAAATGGCATGTCCATGTGCACAACCATGCCTTATTATTAATGTAAGGGATCATGGAGTTGAGAAATGGCACGACCATGTGTACAACTATACCTATTTTGCTACAAGCTAATTACATATTGGCATGACTATTTGCATGTTTGTGCAACTTAAACACAAAATTACTCTTTTGAAGGTTTTCTTTCCTATTCTTGAATTCCAACTTTCCTAACTAGAAGACTAGGCAATAACCTTATTTAAGGAGGCAAGGAAGCATAAGAGAGAGGAAAAAAAAAAGAGGGATAACAAAAGGTAAAGAATATCATTCAAGCTAGGGTTACATCAAATTTTAGAGAGAGAAGGTGCAAGAATTTAAGCAATCAAGAAGAAGTTTATGACTATTCTTGGAGCTATTTTTACTATGTCATTTTCTTTTCTTTATTCCGTTATGAATTAAACTTTTATTTTTTAGGGTTATAAATGGATCATATATAATTTTCATTGGGTTCCCTTAACCTAAATCTATTTGATTTCTTGCATTGTTGGTACTTGCAATTGTTGAGTCTTAATTGTTTGATCATTTGGCCATTGATTATCTTAGTTTTATGAATCGATAATCAAAAGGTGTTTTTCATGAAACGAAGCTTTAAATAATTCCTTTGCTTTGTTATTGAGTTGAGAAACCTTAACAACTTATCATTATCTTTAGAGTCTTAAAACAAGAGGCAATTACATGATATTTTGTTTTTGAGTTAATGAACCTCTAGCTAACATATGTTTGCATGTCAATTTCTACTTGAGAGGGATTAATTAACCACCTTAGTGACTTAATAGTAGTACTTATTACATGAATCAATAAGATAAGGATTAGGAATGCAATAGAACATTATCAAATGAAATTGAACCCTTAACTATTGTTATCCATTGATTTTCTCTCATCTTTATTAGTATTTTACTTTGCTTTTATTTATTTATAATTAGAATGATCTTTTACTATTGATTCTCTAGATAATATAACTTACAAGATGTTTATTACTTAAACTCGATCCCCATAGGAATGATATCTATATTCGTAGAGTATTCTTTGTTACTTCTAACCTATGCACTTGTAGCTTAGGGGTTTTTATATATCTCACACCTGTGATCAGTTATTTCTAAAGATGTTACACCAAAAAACTTGATTGCCTTGGATACTAACTAGGGGGATATTACTTTTTCTAATGAAGATTTGTCGTCCGAAGGAAGAGACCATAATTTGGCTTTGTCCAATCGAGCTAAGGTGAAAAGGATGTGAACTCCATGTATGATGGTCGATATGGCTCTGGGGTTAACATATGCCCTATAAAGCTCTTGCATAAGTTTGGTGTGTTAAAAAAAGGATTTGAGGGCATTAAACATTATCATTATGGCCTATGATGTTAGTAGAAGGCAAGTCGCTAGTGTGTTCAAGACCGTGGTGAAGAATAGAATTATGGAAACAATGATGGAATTTATATTGTTAGATATTCCCATTACATTTTTGCTACTATTAGGGAGATCATAATGTCATCCATTGGGAGGTGTGCCATCCATGATACATCAGAAAGTTAAGATCTCCTACACAAGTGAGATAGTAATGATTTATTAAAAAGTTAGGGAGATTGAACAATAAGTATTGTTGTCCTACATCTTAGAGGTTTCTAGGTAGCCAGGGTTACAAACTAGTGGGTTTGATTCAAAAGTGATAGGCATCATGAAGAATATGAGTTTCCTTTCAAGATAAGGGCAAGGAAATAATTCTACAAGTGTGTTAGAATTCCTAAAAAAAAGAAGAAAAAAAGGAAGGAAAAATAGGTTATAGAAGTAAGAAAAGAATAGGGCAAGGGACAATCTAAAGTTTTACTTGGTCCTCAAATATGGATAATAAATGGAAGATATTTGATGAGGAACATGAGAAGTATTTATTAAACCAACAATTATGGGTAACAAGTGAAGATCTCAATAAAAAATAATTCAGTCTTGTTAATTAGGATACACCCCTTGTCAATTTGGAATGGCGTTATATTGGGTAATGCAAATTCACCAAAGTGACATACATCGAAATGACCTTGGAAGACATTGAAGACATGATTATAAGTTCCATTAAAAGTGTGGGTAATGGTGATGAAACCTAGAGTCAAACATTAAAGGTTGAATAGGCTGAATTAGATAAAGTGGCACTTTGGGAAAGCTTCACGAAGTTCGAATTAGGTTATCGTAAAATGAAGCATGATTTTTAGGAAATGGTGAAGGCCATGGCTAATATGGAAATTGAAAATGAAGCAAGCTCTAAATAAGTTAGTAGTCCAAATGTTGCTTCTGAGGTAACTGATGAAAAAAGAGATTGAAGAAGAAGAAAAGACATGTTAAAGGGATTTTAGTCAATCCACTAGAAGAAGCCTCTTTTCTTGATGTCTTTGATGTTCTTGTCTTTAGTCTCTTTGAGGATGATGTATTTATTTCAAAGTTTAAGACAATGAGTGACGAGTTTGCTTACTTATGTGATGTCTTTCCTGATGGTAGTATATATAACATGTATCATTTTATAAGCATATTTAATATTAATTTTGTGTATACTATAATATTTAATCTTAGCATACCATAATATTTAATCTTAGCACATAGGAAAATCTAAATATCTTGCTTGTTGCCACTGACATTGCACTAGAAAAGTGGAGAAATTTGAATAGTTGCTTAGGAAGTATCAAATGGTCTTTGCTTAGACATATGAGGACATGCTAATGGTTAATTGATGCATAGTTGAACATAAGATTCTAGCTTACTCGCATATAAGACTAATGAAATAGGAGCTCAGAAGGATGAGACAAAAAAGGGCTCAATTGGTGAAGGAAGAGGTGGCAAAACAGTTAAATGTTAAGTTCCTTGAGATAGTTGACTACCGTAAATGGTTGTCTAACAAAGTACCAGTGCTAAAGAAGGATGAAAGAGTAAGGATGTATATGTATTATACAAATTTGAATAAGGAATGCCCTAAAAGCAACTTTCTTTTGCCTTATATTGACGTATTTATGGACAATATTACAACTTGCATTATGTACTCCTTCACGGATGGGTTCTCTAGCTACAATCAGATTCTAATGGCTATCATGGATAAGGTAAAGACAACTTTCATCATAGAGTGGGGTATGTGTTATTATAAAGTGATGCCTAGGTTGAAGAATGTAGGAGCAATTTACTAGTGGATGGTAACAGCTCTGTTTCATGACTTGATCCACAAAGAGGTAGAGGTGTATGTGGATGACATGATGGCGAAGTTTGAAATAACAGAGGGACACTTTGAAGCCTTAGAAAAGCTCTTAAATAGGGTTGACTAGTATAACCTAAGGCTGAAACCTAAGATTCAAAGTCACATTTGGTAAATTATTGGTACAATTAGTGAGCAAGAAGGATATTGAGGTAGACCCATAAAAGGTAGATGTCATTTAAGGTATGCTCGCACTAAGGATAGAAAAGGAAGTTTGGGGATTTCTAGGTCGCCTCTATTATATTAGCAAGTTCATAGCTAGACTCACTCTCATTATAAGTTTCCACCATAGGAAGTTTTGTGAGAGTAAAGTTTGGCTCTCTACATGTAGAGAGGCAAACCAACTGTTTACTTTAGAATTTTTTTTAAAAAATAAAGAGTGTATTAAAGACTTTTTTTGGATTGGCTCTTTAAAGCAAAAAATTTTGCTTAAATAAAGAGCTTATTAGAGATGATCTAACAATGCAATTGATGTATGCATGATTATGATTATGCTTGTGTGTACGTATGTGACCTTACAATCTTAAACCCTCATGTTCATTGTAAGAGGCATTCCAATGTTAGGCCAGGGTACTTAATGAGATGTGTAACGAGCTTATGGAGCTTTGAGCTAGCATGGAGCAGCTAGTGCCCATCAAGTCTGAGAGTTACATGGGGATCATTGATGAGGATGATGATGATGAGGACTAGACATGCTACGATTGCCCCCTCCATTAGTTCTTTTTAGGCTTTAGGTTTTTCTCTTTTGTATTTTTTGAATTATGGGACACTTTTTGGCACATTGGTTAACATTATAGTACAATTATTGGGCATATTTTTAGGTCATTTCAATATTATTTTTGAGTACTTTGGATGTTTAAAGTATTATTGGGTTTAAAACATACCCAATTTTGTGACACTTTGCCATTTTTGCTATAATGATGTCAATTTTTCCATTTTGATATTCCACATATGATTTGAATGAATGTTGTATTAATTCTACACATTTGTGTATATATATGCCTTTTAAAATAGGTATAAAACAGACCAAATTCCCCAAAATAAAATGGAGACTTTACTGCAAAAAATTATAAAAAAGTTATTTGTATAGACCTGAGTTGTCTATACAGATGAATACTTGTTTGCACAAACAACTCTGATGGTTAGCTAGCTTAACTATTCAGAGCTATCAAGCACTATTCACCTTCTTTCTCCTTTATAAAATCCTTTTTCTCAATTTTCATGCCCACATATGTTGTTTCAACATTTACCACCATGGCTAAAGCATTCTCGAAATCTATCCCCACCATAAATTAGTCCAATCTTCCTTAAGTGGAATTCAAAGCTCTCTATTACCTTTCAGTAATCCAGCTTAACACTGATTTATTGGTCCTATAAACAACCATTTCTTTCTCATTAACACTTTGTTACAACCTGTGATTTATGGAATCCAATAATCCACTCTTTTCACTTTAGTAAGACTAAGAAATACCCCATGCTAGAGGAGTTTGGCACCATTCTTAATTATCACATCACTTGTGTGGATTGGATTATATTATCATGCTTAGAATACCCGTATATTTGAAAAATGATGGAATTCTTCAACTTGTTTTGTGATGAGGTAGATGTTTGTTTTGTGCCTTATGACAATTCTTGTACTAGATATTTCTTAATAATGTCATGGTTACTTTTTTTATTAAAATCTCTTTTATATTTTATATATAGCTAAATTATAAATTTCATGAATAGTTAATTCTACCTAATGTCATCAATTATGCGACTTGATAGTAAAACCTTTAGCTGTAAAGAATATCCCTAGTCAATCATTATGGTTAGGATATAATGAATAAAGACTAGTATGTGTTTTCATTGATAACTATGTTTTACTAGTATTAAAGTCAAACACATAGATACATGTTTAAAAAATATTGTATTGGAGCGACCGACTATGAGAACACTACATGGATAAATAATCATAAGTGATTCTCATGCAATAGTGTTAATTTAATCCTCTGACCTAAAAATCACCATGGATTCCAATATGATGAACTTCATGTTATGATACAATCTAACATTATCTTTAGCAAGATGATTATACATATTGATATTGGACATGAAGTAAATCATATAGAAGAATATGAGCGATTGAAAAATAATTTTTCCCTTATATATTTATGAGAAATATTTAATTGGGCCACTCGATAAGTTAAAGTGAAGAGATTACATGACCATGCAAAAATAAATTGATAAATGTTATCAATGTCATTTTACATCAATCTACTTAGAAATCAATAAATAATTGAACTATATAAGGATGACATGATTTATGCCTTATATTTAATTGAGATATAATGTGATAAAAGGATTATAATAGTATTTGTAAAATAGGTTAGGTCAAATCATTGACTTTCATATAATTTGGGTAGTCATAATGTCTTGTTAAATGTCACTTATGACTTATGAGACAAAATAGGCTTTGAGTCACTGTCAATATTATGTGAACCTATAGGGTCGCACATATAGAATAGACCCAAAGCAAAATTAGGTTTTACTACTCTTTTTATTTTATAATTAACATAATTAATGATATTATATTTAGATATCTATTTCATTTTAAAGGTTAAAATGGAATAAGATATTATCTTATATGTATCTTTTAAGATGTATAGTTGACATAAATATCTTAAGGATTAAGATATATATGCACGTTTAGGGTTTTCTAATAGAGAGTGAGAACATTCACATTTTTCTTTAAAAAACATTAAAGAGAGAGTCATGTAAACGTTAGTCTAGCACACAATACATTTTGAAGGTAGCTTGTTCATGTGGATACCTGTAGAAGGCGATCATCCTTTGGTGATGTCAATATCTGACTTTAAACTCAAGGTGGGGTGTTACTAGTCTAAATCCCTTCTTTACCTTCCAATGATCTTACATCTTTTATCCAAATCGATAAAGTTTTCACATCTTTCTTTTTTATTTAATCAAATCGCATGGATCTTTGGTGAGTTTCTCATATAGAAAATTTTTATTTTTTCACTGTATTCATTCTACAAAACCCAACAGTACCCACATACACTTTGGGAGAAAAAAAGATCCTCAAATCCCCCCTAATCACCCTTCATCCTTCAAAGGGTATGCTAGAGCAGTGTAGGCTTGTTGGAATTCGTAAACCAAAATGCAGTGAAAAACAAAAATTGTTCTACATAGAATCCCACTATGGATTCATACGATTAATTGAAAAAGGGATGTGAAATCCTTACCAATTTGAATAAGAGATATAAGGTTCATGGAAGGTAGAGAGGGAGTTTACATTGGGAACACCTAACCTGAAGCTCGGAGTGTAGATCATCGAATTTAGATGCTACCAAATTGTTGAACGTCCTTTACAGGTATCTACATGAATAGGTTTTTTTCCAAAATGAAAGTATGCTAGCACTAGACTTTTTTCTCTTTCTCTAAGACATTTTTTTTAAACGTGAATGCCTTGTTTGTTTAAAACCCTAAAAACGTATGTATATATCTTAATTATAAGATATATATATTAATTGTATATTTTCTAGATACAGATAACTAGATATTTCCTTTCGTTTTAACCTTTAAAATGATAAGGATATCAAACATGATAATATCTCTAATTATCTAAATATATATTTAGAGATAGTAGAAAATACTATTTTACTTGGGCTTGTTCTAAGTGTGTGACCCTGTAGACTCACATAATGTTGGTAGTGGCCTAAAAACTTATTTATGTTCCATAAGTCATAAGTAGCCTCTAGCAACACATTGTGACTACCCAAATTATGTGGAAAGTCAATAATCTAAGTTAACCTATTTTACAAATAGTATTATAATATTTTTTTCCCATTATATCTTAATTGAACATAAGTCATGTATCATGTCATCCTCATATAGTTCAATTCTTTCTCAATCTCCAAGTAGACTTATGTAAAATGATATTGATATCATTTATCAATTCATTTTCTTATGGCCATGCAATCTCTTCAATCTAACATATTAAGGGGCCCATAGATATATTTCTCATAAATATATAAGGGACAAATTCCTTATCGATCACTCATTTTCCTCTATATGATTTACTTCATGTCCAACATCAATTTGTATAATCATCCAATTAAAGATAATGTTGGACTGTACAAAAACAAGACGTTTATCATATTAGAATCCATGATGATTTTCAAGTCAAAGGATTAATTCCATACTATTGCATGAGAATCACTTATGATTATTTCTCCATGTAGTGTTCCCATAATAGATCGTTCCAATACAATGTTTCTTAAATGTATATATATGTGTTTAACTTAATATCACATATTCATGACAACTAAAACATAGTCATCAATCAAAACACATATTAATCTTCAATTCATTACTATCCCAATAATAATGACTAACTAGGGACAATTTAGAATAAAATTCTTTACACCTGAAGGTTTTACTATCAAGTGACACACTTGATCACATTAGGTAGAATTAACTATTCATGGAATTTATCATTTAGCGATAAATAAAATATAAAAGAGATATTTAATAAAATTGCAACCGTAACATTATCAAAAAAATATTCATTATAACAATTAGCCAAGGGCTCATAACTAATAGTCTCTCACTTACATATGGCCTAATAAAAAATATATCTAATACCCATTGACTTAGCATGACTCTCATGCTTTGGTTATGACAGTGGTTTGCTGAATGGATCAACAATATTGTCATTGGCTGGCACTTTGCAAATCTTCATGTCTCCCCTTTCAATAATCTCTCAAATATGTTGAAAATCCTAAGTATGTGTTTGGATCATTAATGTGATTTTGGATCCTTTGCCTATGATATGGCTTCATTATTATCACAATACAAGTCCATTGGATTTGAAATGTTAGGTATAACATCCAGTCCAGTAATAAATTTCTTATTCTAAACAACTTCCTTAATTGCTTCTAAAATAGCTATATACTTAGCTTTTGTTGTAAAATCAGCCATCGTGTCTTTCTTTGAACTTTTCCAACTCACTACATCTCTATTCAAACAAAGCACATAACTTGAATGCAATCGAAAGTCATCCTTGCCAAACTAAAAGCTAGCATCTTTGTAATCACTTATAATAAACTTGTCTTCTTATCCTCCATATATTAAGAATGGATCATTGGTCATTCTCAAGTATTTAAGGATATTCTTAACAATTGTCTAGTGACTTTCACTCGGTTTTGATTGGTATCTACTAATTGTACTTAGTGCATATGAGACATCAGGTCAAGTATATAACATGGCATATATGATAGATCTAATAACATAAGCATATGGAATCTTACTCATGTGCTTTCACTCATCTTGTTTCTTCGGACACTAAGTCTTGCTAAGAGTTATGTCATTAGACATTGGCAAGAATCCTCTTTTGGAGTCTTACATACTAAACCTATTCAGTACCTTATCAATATGTGTACTCTGACATAAACTAATAAGCTTTATGGATCTATCCCTATATATCTTAATGCTTAAGCTATAAGCGACTTCACCCAAGTCTTTCATTGAAAAATAATTCTCGAACCACAATTTAACATTCTATAGAGTAAGGATATCATTTTAATGAGTAATATGTCATCAATATATAGTAGAAGAAAAACTATTGCGCTTCCACTAATCTTCTTCTAAACACAAGGCTCATTTTCATTATTTGTGAAACCAAACTCTTTGACTACTTCATCAAAATGAAGATTCCAACTCCGATAAGCTTTCTTTAATCCATATATGGACCTTTGAAGCTTGAAAACTTGTCTAAAATTCTCAAAATTGACAAAACCTTTTACTTATGTCATAGACACATTCTTAAGAAAATTTTCAATAAGAAAAGTTGTTTTGATGTCCATTTTCCATATATAATAATTATAGTATGCTATTATGGAAGGAGAATTTGAATGGGTTTAAGCATAGCAACTGGTGGAAAGGCTTCATCCTAGTTTATACCATGTGTTTGCTTGTAACCTTTTGCAATCAGCCTTGCTTTATAGGTATGCACATTGCCATCCATGTTTGTTTTCTTTTTGAAAACCTAATTGCACCTAATAGTTTTTGAACTATTAGGTAAATCAATCAAAGTCCATACTTGATTATCATACATGGATTGCATTCGAAACTTCATGGCTTCTAGCCGTTTCTTAGAGTATGGACTATCTATAGCCTCTTGATAAAATGTGGGCTCACTTTGGTCTACAAGCATTACTTTTTTACTTTTAGTTAAGAGAAATCCATATCTCTCAGGTATCTGACATGTTCTTATAAACCATTTTGAAGCTTATGTTACTTGTACAAGTTCAACAACTACTTATGAATCCCATTGAGATTCCATACGTGGTTCAACACAATCTTGTTGTTCTTGAATTTCTTTGCATTAAACTTAACTCCTACTAGTTTTTTTAGAAATGAACTCTCTTTCTAAAAAGACACCATTTCGAGCAACAAAAAGTTTGTTCTCAGAAGTATTGTAGAAGTAGTATCCTTTAGTTTCTTTAGGATATCCCATAAAATAACATTTGTCTAATTTGGGTGCCAATTTATTTGAAATTTGACGCTTCACCTAAGTATCACAACTCCAAATCTTTAAAAAAGACAAACTAGGAGATTTCTTAATCCATATCTCGTATGAATACAACAGTTTCTAAAAGATACCCCTAAAAAGAGATTGGAAGATCTTACTGACTCATCATGGATTGAACCATATCTAATAAGGTTCAATTTTTCCATTTAAATATACCATTGCACTGTGGGGTTCTTGATGGAGTTAGTTGTGAGACTATCCCACAATTTCTAAGATGATCAATGAATTCTCGACTTAAATATTCACACGTTAATCTGATCGAAGTGTTTAATATTTTTCTAAGTTGGTTTTGTACTTCATTTTTGAAAATTTTGAACATTTCAAAACATTCGGACGTATGTTTCATAAAATAGATATAGTCATACCTATTTTGATCATTCGTAAAAGTGATGAAGTACTGCAGACTTCTTCTAACATTTGAACTTAATGATCCATATACATTTATATGTATTAGGCCCAATAAGTCGTAAACTCTTTCGTTATGCCTTGTGAAAGGGGCTTTAGTCATTTTGCCTAATAAATAAAATCCACATTTTTCAAATGATTCAAAATCCAATGAATTCAAAAGTACATGTTATTAGAGCTTTGATATGTATTCATATTTATGCCTAAATGATAGTGCAAGAGATAATCAGAATTTGAGTCATTTGATTTATGCTTCTTATTATCAATATTATAAATGGACTTAATATTTTTATTTTCAAGTTTTAGGACATAAAGATCATTCGATAGATGAGCATAACCATAAAGCATGATATCATAAGAAATGGAGCATTTATTATTCTTAATAGGAAATTCAAAACCTTCTATGTCTAAACAAGAAAGAGAAATAATGTCCACACTCATATGAGGTGCAAAATAACAATTATTTAATGTCAAAACAAGTCCATTAGGTAAAGCTAACTCATAAGTTCATGTAGCTAAGGCAATAACTCTTATTGCATTCGCAACTCGTAGGTTCATTTTGACCTTGGCCAAAGATATACTCCTTTGTAGTTCCTACACATTATTTCAAATGTGAGATCCACATCAAGTATCCAATACCCATGAAATGGATTCATAAGTAGATAAATTGACCTCTATAATATGTCTACCCAAAGCAATAGTCTCTTTTCTTTTTCAAATCATCCAGATAGATTTTGTAATTTCTTTTTCAGTGACCCATCTCATTGTAGGAATGGCATGCTCCCTCCTTTAGAGGTTTGGGCTTTGGCTTCTTTAAGTCCTTTGTAGCCTTTTTCTTTCCTTTTCCCTTCTTTTTCATACCTCTCCCCTTATTAACCATCAGAACCTCTTTGGTGTTGTTCTTGATATTCAGTTCAAAAGTCTTGAGCATCCCATGCAATTAAGAAACAATTTATTCCATATTATTCATGTTATTATTCATAATGAATGCATCATATGCATTAACCATGGAGATGAGAATGATGTCAATAGTTGGCTTTTGGCTAATGAGAAGACCAAATTTCTACAAATGATCAAGATGACCTTTCATTTTTAGAACATGAGGACTAACAAAGCTACCAGCTGCTAACTTGCATAAGAGTAAAGCCTTAACGGTATTGAACCTTTTAATTTAGACCTTCACTTGAAACATTTCCTTAAGATGACCCATCATAGTATAAGCATCTATTTCAATCAATTGCTTTTGAAGTTTTGATTCTATGTTGACAAGCATGAAAAAAGTGACATCTACTGAGTCATTGAAATGGTTACTGTGTGCATCTCTTTGGACTCTAAAAGCATTAGCAGCAGGCTCTATGAGAATAGTTGATCTAGGAAATATTCCTTCCTTTCTTGTTTGAAAACAATTCTCAAATTTTTATACCAATCAAGAAAATTAGTCCCATTCAATTTATCATTCATAAGGATTGATCATAATGACAAATTATAGGTGTTGTTCAAAGCCATAATTTATAACAAAGATTATATAGAGTGCATTGTTCAAAGCCCTAATTTATAACAAATATTATATATAGTGCACTTAGCATTTTATTAAATATAAACTCCTACTAAATTTTATCAATTCATTAACCCTAAAAATAGAATTTTTCAACAATTGAAATATTTAGTGGGCTAAGATTCATATTTGACTTAATTCTTCATAAGCATTGGCATATCACTTAAAATTTGGTTATTGAGGTAGGTAACACTTTACTAATTATATCTTATGTAACTATTGGATAATTATGGGATATTGACATCACATGTCCTGGCTTATCCCATCTTATGCTCTTGGTTCAAAACCATTTTGCTAAGCTAGTTAAGTCTAACCATTTCAAACTTATAAATATCACCATTATCCATCTTGTCATACTAAGTTGGCCTAATATACTTTGCTTTAGCAAAACCTATATTTAGGAATCAAAGTCTTAACAAGTGTTTGAATTATGGTTGGCATTTTCATGACTTAATTTCATTAAGGGATTTAACTAGTTGTTATCCTATTATGTATGATTATGTTATGTCTCATACATCTCATGCATTGCATCATAAACATCCATACATAATAATAACAAAAATAAACGTGTCATAACAGGACCCTTAATCTAAATTGATCTTCACAAGCTAATATGAAGATCAAAAGGTCAATCTTAAGGGTGAAACTTCATCTACATGGATTTGCCCAAGTTGCCATCAATAGTCTCCACCTTATGTCTTGAAGATCACCATCTTATGCCATAAGAATCACCATATTGTGCCTTGAAGGTCTTTATTACAAGTTGTAATTTACAAAATAGTAATCTATACTATTCTATTACTACTAATACACGCAGGCTGTATTTAAAAATTACAAACCTTAAAAATAGAGAAATTAAAAAGCTAATCACATTGGTCTAAAAGGGCCATGTCATGCACCATGCAAAACACATAAGCAAAACATCTAAGATATAAAATAGATTATGCTAGGGCAATTAACAATTTATGTGAATAAACCATTTGGAGTCAAGGGGTAGCGTCCTTAGTAGGGTCGAAAGGGCAGTGCCCCTAGTGATGGTCTAACACTTATGTTAGGTTTACTTGTTTATATGTGTTGCTGCTAGAATTAAATTATATTTAATCATTTAGATTAATTAATCTATTTATAATAGAGCCAATTAATCACTATATAACACATAAAATATATTAGTGAAATTTGTTAATATGTTCAAAATAGATTATTTATATTCAATGATTAAACTAACCCTATAACATTAACAAATATGTTCAAAACAAATTATCATACATTTAACAATTAAACAAACAACCATGATTAACAAGATGAAAAATATAATATTTAATTTTATTGTACTATATTAATCATATTAATAACATATTACAAGAAACAGTAAACATGTTAATCAAATTAATACTGTCAAAAACATTTAATCACATTAAACCTTAAAACACATTAATCAAATCAATGCATTGTTTCCATTTTTCATGCAAATTAATCAAATTACCTTTTAACTTAATCCATTTTACATAAAAAATTGAAATGATTTTTAATATAATACAACCATGTTCATAAATATAACAGTTAGAATAATATCAAATTCAATTTAACCAAATTTGCAAGTGGCTTTAATACCATTATTGGGATTTGTAGAATAAACGTAGCAGAAAACACAAAATTTTCTACACAGAATCCCACCATGGACCCATGCGTTTCGATTAAATTGAAAAGAGGGATGCAAAAACCTTACCAATTTTAACAAGAGATATAAGATTGATAAAAGGTATAGAAGGGGTTTTGATAAAAGGTATAGAAGGGCTTTACACTTGTAACACCTAACCTCGAGCTTAGAATGTAGATTGTCAAATTTAAATGCTACCAAATTGATGAACGTCCTCTACAAGTATCCACACATAGGTTTTTTCCAAAGTGGAAGTGTGGTAGGATTAGGGTTTTTTCTCTCTCTAAGATGTTTTTTTCTTAAAGGTGAATGTTTTGTATGTTTAAAACCTTAAAAATGTGTGTATATCTTAACAATTAAGATATATATGTTAATTGTATATTTTCTAGATCCATGGTGATATTTAGGTCAGAGGATTAGTTTAATACTATTACATGAGAATCACTTATGACTATTTATCCATGTAGTATTCTCATAACGGGTCGATCCAATGTAATATTTATTAAATGTGTATCTATATGTTTGACTTAATATCATATATTCATAACTAGTAAAGTATAGTCATCAATCAAAACACATACTAGTCTTCATTCATTATCATCCTAATAATGACCAACTAGGGACAATTTAGAATATAATTCTTTACGCTTAAAGGTTTTTCTTTCAAGTCACATACTTAATGACATTATGTATAATTAATTATTCATAAAATTTATCATTTAACCATAAATAAAACATAAAATAAATATTTAATAAAATTAAAACTTGATATTATTAATAAAATATCTATTATAAGAATTGGCCTAGGGCACATAGCTAACAAGGCCCCATTTTTTTAGTTGTTCTAATGAAAAAAAATTCTATTATAAAGAGATGACATAAAGATTGACCTATAGATTTTGCCACTTATTGAGGAGATTGAGTTGAGGAAGACTTTGGTCCCTGTAATTCTTAGTGAGGCCATTGTGCGTCTGAATAGAGTGTCATTAGGGATCAGTAAGTCTTTCACTATGATTCTGCTACTGTTTCAAATACAGGTTCTTCTTGCAATCTCTTGTTATCGTTCTTCATGTTTTCCATTATTATTATTTTTCTTTTTTATTTTTGTCATCTTAACTTTTTCTTGAACCACCCTTATAGGTTTTCATTTCAATGGGCTACTCAAAACTTTTTAGGTTGCCCTTCTAGGTTTTTAACCTAACGAGCTTTTACTACATTTTTTTCCTTTTTTTTTTTTTTTAGGTATGGCTATAAGAAAAGTTGGGCTTGCTAGAGGCTCATATAATGGATGTGAGACATTATTTCCCATTGCATCACTCAAACTATCATCTATCAAGACTTGCTTCTACTAGAGTCGAGTGGACTAAGTGATTTTCTTATATTTCAAAACTCTAGCATTTGATGAACTTGTCCTTGGGGGAGATTAATTAAAGTCACCCTGATGACGTATGAAGCGTATGTGATCATCCCGACACTAGCATCTAATACCTTCTATGACCCAACTAAAGTTTGCCATTAGTTTAGAACCACATAAGACCCGTGGGCTTTCTTCTTTCTTTCACAAAGGGATCACTAACTGGGCACTTCTTGGATAAGGTGGATGCCACTTGGTTTAGCATTACATTTATCACATATTTCCTACCGTGGTCTCTACCTCTGATGATGTCATCCTTGAGGCTTGGTTGTATGACAGTTAGAGACATAAGAATTTTATGATCTCCTCAAAGCATCCATAACAATAATGAGCATATTGAGAAAGAACTTCTTATATTTCATTTAGTTCAAAGAAAGATTTAACAAAGATTACTTTCATTATGCAAATGTTTTTTCTTTTAATATTATGCTTATCATAAATCATTACAATTTGCATATTAAATATTTATAAATGTATGATTTCTACTTTTAATAATGGTACACTAGATCATCCAATTGTCTTAATCAATGCCTTTGATGTGTCAACTCTTTGTTCTTCATCCCTTGTTAATTTTCCATTATTTCTCTTTGATCCAATACCCTTTGATGTCGTGATGTCATTTCCTTAATTATCATACTCACTCCCTCATCTTTTGCTTTATTTATTTTCATTTCTCTTATGCCTTAATTTTTCCCTAAGACATCCTTTCTAATTTTTTATTTAGTGGGCTTTTTCCTTCTTTTTCATTTTTTCTTCTTTTTTCACTTCATTGTTCTTTACCCTAATTTTTCCCTAAGTCACCCTTTCGAGTTTTCGGCTTTAAGATGCTTATTTACTTTTCTCACTTCCTTACATGAAGTACTTCTTCAGCCTATCTAGATTCTCTTGCTCAAATAACTCATTTTCATCCATGTCTTATAGATTCACAGCACCACCTGAATCGATCTACTTGACCGCATATGGACCTTATCAATTCAGGATTAATTTCCCCTTATGATTGTATGTTTATGACCACATTGCCCTTAACACCAAATCACTAACCTTTATCATGCTAATTTGTGAGCCACCCTAGCCTATATAGTTGAATATAATATAGGACTTTCAGTCCCTTCTCATCTAGTAAAGCCAATTAGTCATATTGAATTTTAACCCACTAACACTCAGAAATCTTTATCTCGACTAACATGTTGAAAGATTTGGTCTCCATTTTTATTGATAACACCTCATTCATTACGTATACCAAAGAGTAGGGTGTCATCTTTGTCAATGCTCTAGCAGTAACCTAGTATCCTCATAAGGCCAAAGGTAGCTTTTTCGATAAGTCCCTATAAGTCTCAACCATTTTAGCAAAGATATTCTTGACATTCTTATTAGTTGCCTTAACTACATAATTTGCTTGCATCCTATAAGACGATGTCCTGTAATGAGTCAGTTCATACTTTTTTAGGATTATTTTGACCTCAGCTGTAATGAGTCAGTTCATACTTTTTTAGGATTATTTTGACCTCAGCCTAAAAGCGTACTCCTTTATTCGTTACAATGTGATGTGACACACCATAATAACATATAAGTTTTTTCTATAAATTGAACCATTTGTTTTACTCCTAACTTTCTAAAAGATTTAGCTTTTCACCCACTTTGAAAAGTAATTAACTGTTATTTATGCCTCTTTACATAAGCTAGTTGGATTTCTCCAATCGCATTAATACATCATGCTTTAAATGGCCAAGGCAAAGCCAAGTTTTGCAATTCTTTAAATGGAAAGTGATTAAGGCTACCATGAACCTAACATTTATGGCAACTTCCTACCATTCAAATACAATCTTACTCTATAGTCATCCAATAATATAACCCATCTTCAATATATTTTGGCCAAGACCATCTCATTCATATGGGGACCATAAACCCCTGTGTGCACTTCTTCCATGACCTTGTTAGCCTCATCTTCCATTAAGCACCTCAAATGTACTCCATCTGGCATTTGCATGTACACCATGGCATCATAAACCATGAACTATGATATTAAACTCTGAATAACACCTATATCTTTCCTTATTGTCCCCTAAGGTATTCACCACTCTTTAAATACCTCAACATGTCATAGTAGCATGGATAGTTCTCTACTATCATTTGTATCACTTTCCTTATAGGATAACATGGTGCCTTTAACTTAAGGGTGACCAAAGCTTTCATCGACATCCTCTCAAGTCCATCTCAAATGGAAACTAAAGCAGCCAAAACATCGATAATTACATTTTTTTTTTATCATGGGAGATGATGGAACAAAACCCTTAGAAAGTTCTAGCTTAATCTTTTCAAGTGTTCCGATTATGGAATTATCAAGTATTCTTTCTTCAATTCCCATTCATCCATCACCTAAGAAATAACTAATAAATAATCTTTGAATACTTTCATCATTCTAGCACTCATTTGAATTAGGGATTCCAACCTAAACATGCAAGCTTTATACTTTGCCATGTTATTGGTTACCCCAAAGTCTAGCTTCTTTTCTAATAATAGCAATTCTCTTTATAGTGATACCAAAATTACTCTTACACCCCAACCTTTCTTATTAACTACCTCATCAAAATACATCTTCTATCCTTGGGGCTCTATTACTTCTAAACCTTTATTAAGAAATTAGGAAGGTTCAGACTTTCCTTCTATAAATGGTTGTTAAGCTAAATATTCTACAACTATTTAACTCTTGATCACCTTCTTGGTCATATATATGATATCAAATGTAGTCAAGAGTATAAGGCACTTTGCTAGCTTCTCAATTAGAGATGGGATTTTGTGCAACTATTTAACCAGATATAGCTTTAAAACAACCATGATTGAATATGATTGGAAATAGTGCCATAACTTCTTTGTAGCCCAGCCCATAATTAAACATGTTTTATCTATCAAGTTGTAGTTCTCTTCATATAAGAGTGACTTCTTACTAAGGTATTATACAATATGTCCATTCCTTTCTCCATCCTCCTACACTAACATTGCCCTTACAGATTTCTCTTCTACGATTAAGTGCAAAATTAATGATTTACCTAGCTTCAAAGGTCTCAACATTGATGTATTTGATAGATGCTCCTTTATTCTCTCAAAAGCCTTTTAGTACTATGCATTCCACACCATAGGTTGTTCCTTCCTCAACAGCTTAAAGATTGACTCATGGATGGGAGTAAGTATAACTATAAACTTGCTAATGTACAAAAGATGACTTAAGAACCCTTAGACCTTTTTTTTTTTTTTTTTTGTCTTTGGTATATGCATATCTCGAATTGCCCATTCCTTATTTGATCGATTCCTTCTCACTCATTACATATCCTAACAACTTGCTTGAGGTAACCTTAAACACACATGTCTTAAGGTAAAGCTTGAAATTATACTAATTAGCTCTCTGTAGAAACTTTTCTAGGGCTTTAAAATATCCTTCTCAAGTTGTACCATATCGATATGCATCTCTACCTCTTCATGAATCAAATCATGGAACATTGTAGTGATCATCTATTAATAGGTCATTCTAGCATTCTTTAACCTAAATGACATTACTCGATAACAATATATGCCTTACCTGATGATGAAAGCAATCTTCATCTTATTTGTGATGGCCATAAGAATTTAGTTGTAACTAGCAAATCTATCTGTGATCGAATAAATGACACATGTTGTAGCACTATCTGACGAACACAATTTATTTATAGTATTTAATTATATTTTGAGCATAATTTTATTATTTCCTATGTCTAATTTGAGTTATTTTTCTGTTAATTCATGTTATTCCTCATATTTGAACATTATATTCTGATTTATATGTGTTTGAATGAATTGTAGCTAATTTGGACTATGCTAGTACAGGGAAGAAACTACAAGGTCTAAGTTGAAATTTGACTGGCTTGATGCATTATGTTGCACTTGTGACTTTTGTCGTAGCCTATAGCTTTTTTACACTACATGCTCTGTCACAGGCATGACAAAAGTCGTAACCTGTGACACCAGTGAATTATTGAGCATTTTTTTAATGCAAATTTTGCTTTTTCAATGTTGTATATAAAGGAAACTTAAAGTTTTATGGGAGATTTTTTGGGAGTCTTTACTGCCTTTGGAAGCTAAAAACAAGAAAAAAAAAAAAAGCAACATCTAAACATCTTTTAAAGGAAAAGAACACCATGAAGATTCAAGTGACGAATTATCCCCATCTTTCTTATTTCTAATTTGAGTTTTATGGATTCCTTTCACACATTTTGTTTATTGTTGATTTCTAATATGATGAAAGGCTAAACTCCTATGTTTGGATTGAGTTTGAACTTAAAATAATGTGATTTATCATTTGACTCTATTTTTGTGAATGTATGGGACTTGATTTGATTTAATGGTTTTATGCTTAATGCTTATGAATACTTGGCCACTATTTATATGATTTTAGATGTTAGATGAAATAATGAGAGTTGAAGATTATAACTAACCATTGAACGTAGTTTATTATAGTTTAGAGATAGATGCATGGCTAAGGGGATTCAAGCTTAATCAAAGAGCTTGATATGTTAATGTATAAACTTACCTTGAGAATAGATCTTGTTTTTTATTTGTAACATCTAGTCACTTTAAGAAAAGGTTTAAGAATATTTAGTATAGCCTCCTTCAATATTATCCATTCATGAAATAAATATAAAGATCATTGATTGATTTACATCCATGATAAGAGAAAATTTAGTCCTAAGTCTTTATTATCATTGTCATCACAATTTATTTGCCACTTTCAATTATTTGCTTTTTAGTTTAACTTTTTTATGAAGAACATAGCAAACTCTAGATAATCATAGTAACAAGACTAATAGTACTTGATTACTTAGTCCTCGTGGATTTGACTATCCTTCTTTATACTATAACTTGCATGAACACTTATATGGCCATAAATCAAGTTTTTGGTGCCATTGCTAGGGACCAACATCTTTATTAATATTATTTAGGAATAAAAACTTATTAATCTAGAGATGTTTCTTTCTTATTTTCATTTTTCATTTTATTTGCTTATTCTCGTACACCTTTATAGTTTTAGGTATTCTTGGTTTATGTAAAGCACTCATAGCCAAAAACTCCTTATATAAGATCTATTGGCCCTAGTACACCAAGAATAGGGGTTGAATTGGTGGCAAATTTAAACTTTTGATTTTGGCGGAAGCTCATAAAGATAAAAGATTAGAGAAAGAGTAGAAGAAGAATGAATACAAGAGTTTTATAGTGGTTCGGGTATTAACCAACCCTACTTCCACTCCTTAATTCACCAATCGAGTGTTTCACTCAATCACTAGTGTTTTACAAGCTCACACACAATTTAGTGTTTAGCCTTACATCAAACCTTACAAGTATTTTTCCAAGGTTAACACTCAAACCTTTATAAGAGTTTTATAACTAGGCTAACTCTCAAACCTAAACAAGAGTTTTTTATACAATGGCTCACTCTCAAACCCAAACCCAAGGTGTTTTAAAGTTCACACCAAACTATGTACAAAGAAATAAGGAGTTAAAGTTAAGAATTAACTTTGTAAGAGTTTTGGCACAATCAATGGTTTTTCCTCTTGTATTCAAGTCCATTTGGTGGTTTATTTATAGGCAATAACCACCAAAGAGACGTTACAAAGAAACTATGCCTAAATCTGCAAGTTGTGCTAGGCATATCTTACATTAAATGCTTGTCAGACGAAATTCGCGGTCAAGACTGAATTCACTATCGCTATTTTTGAACTGTGTCTAACAACTAGTTCACGTGGCATGAAACCATTGGTCTCTTCAAAAACTAGCCGTTAGATCTTTCTAACGGATCTTAAAAATGTGCGATCACTATTTTCCTTTTTGGATGCAATTGTCATTGTGAAATCGTCTGTTTAACACGGAGATGTTTCACGAATTTGTTGTCCCTACCGAAATTCGAGATTATGACTTTTGAATCTCAATAACACTTTTTTTTTTCAAAATTCACGGTCACTTCGAAATTCACATATGCTAATTTTGAAGGCAGATTTTTAGACTTTGAGTTTTTTCTTCTAATCACTTCTATTCAACTTCTAATGAGATTCTATCTTAATATCTACAAAAACAACACTTAAAATTGATATTAGAACCTTTCAATCTATATTGTCAAGATTAAAAGAAAGTCTTAAGTTATGTTTGAACAACCTAGCCTAACAATCTCCCTCTTTTTGATTTTGACAATCTAAATTAAATATGCAAAGGATAAAGAATCAAATATGCATGCTCCTAAAAGAATGATTGTGAAGTGATTCAAATATAAGTATGAAATTGCTCCCCCTCAATCCATACTCCTCCTTAGTTATTCTAATAAAATCATTGTCTTAGCTTATTGCTAAAATACTTCAATTTGTTCTCCCTTTTTTTTTCCCTCTTTGTATATTCAGACAATTATCTCTCCCCCTTTGTCAAGATAAAAAAGAGAGGAATAGGAGGGAATAAGAGAGAGAATGAGAAATATGAGATGGAATGTCTACAAACTTGTCAATTATACAAACTTAAATTAGAATAGCAAACATAAGTAATTTTGCACAATTGATCACAATATGTCACATAAGAAGATAAAAGGATGAAACATAAATTGTATGGGAATTTTATATAAAAAACATAAATGAATTCAACATTTAAAGATGCTTGAACATACAAACTAGGACTAGAAATTTAAGAATTTTCATATATGACCCTAGTATAAAGTATATGATTTTTTATGATTGATCTATACATTTGAAATACAAAAAACCTCAAATTTAAAATGAATTGATTAAACTCATCACACAATCAATCAAATTAAACATATCAAAACATAGATATATTAAGTAATAAAATGAACAAAACTCCCTCTAAACACATGCATAAATATATCAAGTTAGAAACATAAGGGCTAAGGGAAACATTACATGTTTAGTATGCACGACTTGAAACCAAATAACCATTTGAAACTTTATCCCTTCTTCATTAGCAATCTCCATTCAATTTTAGATTTTCCATGATGAGAATTTGGTGGAGTCCCCATCCAAAAATATCAAACACTTTGCTTTAGTACCTAAACATTCTTGGGTCCTTAGGGGTTAGTCTTAGAAAGGGTCCTCCAATTTGAGGTGTGCCTTCCTAATGTGGCAAAATACATTGACATGTCCATATCTCATGCAATAATGACATTGCAGCTTAGACTTATGAGTCTTTCTCCTATGACAACCATAGTATGAGTAGGGGGACTTCTCATACTTGGGCGGTGAGAATGTATGCAAGTGCATGAGTGATTAGGAGTAGAAGAAAATTTTTTGTGTTTGTGTGGTTGAGCATGCTTCTTGTTATAAACGTAAGCATAATTTGCTCTTTAAGCCTTGGGGGGCTTTTCCTTTACCCTTAGGCATAAGTGGCTTAGTGCTAGGAGCACCTCTCTTCACCATGACCTCAATACTTGAAGTTTAAGGTGTTGATGCTCTAATGAATGTAGTGAGTGAAGAAGTAGATGAATAGGCTTCATTGAAGCCTAAACCATGCCTAACCAAAAGAGGTCTCTATGATACTATAAATGTATCCAAAGCTTCCTTGCCCTTATGGAACTTAGAAATAGAGTTTCTAAGCTCAATGACTTCACCCTTTAAGGAGTCATTTTCCTTTCTCAAAGAGGTTAGGGATGAAGAAGATTTTGAAAGACTCTCAATAGATTTTTTTGAGTTATTCTTTATTTGAAGTCCTCAATTCACTTACAAGACTGTTCAATCATTTAAACTCATCCTCTAATTTTGAGCATTTCTTCTTGTAAGATTTCATTTGTGACTTATATTTGTCACATTTCAAAGTGAAAGCTTCTAAAAGCTCATTATTTATATCATCAAATGCATCATAATCATCATTAGAGTGTGGAAAAGTACTTACCTCCTTAGAGGAGTCCTCTTAAGCCATGACGCAAATGTTTGCTATTTCATCTTCACATTCTTCATCACTCGAATTATCATCCCAAGTAGCCTTAAAGCTCTTCTTCTTTTCCTTGTGATGATAGGAAGATGACTTTTTTTGGATTCTTCTTTCTCTTCTCCTTTTCATCAACTCTTTGGTCCTTCTTGATATTTTGGCAAACTCTTTTTCTTCTTTATCACTTTCATTTGAGTTACTTGAGCTTGAATAATCTTTTTGAGCTTTGAAGTTCATAACTTTCTTCTTCACTTTGTCTCTTAGTCCTCTTAGCTTATTCATCTCTTCATCCTTCTTGAGAGCTATCTCAAGACTGAGAAGCTTACTAATGAGGGTATCAGTTGGCACTTTCCCAATATTTGGATTAGACTCTTGAATGTTGCATACTCTTACACCAAATTTATCTAATGGAAGAGATTTGAGTATTTTAGTATTTACCTCATAGTTGGTAAGAATCCTTCTAAACATTTTCATGTTTGTGATAATAGAGAGAAGTCTATTTGTCATTTCAGTGATGCTTTCATGGTCTTTCATCATGAAGAACTCCCACTTTGTCACACACATCTCCAACCTACTTGATTTCATAAGAGTTGTTCCCTCATGATAGTTTTCTAGTGCTTTCCATATGGCAAGTGCAGATTAGCAATGTTGGACTTGTCTAATTTCTTCTCTTGACATGAAGCTTATGAGAATAGCCATTGCCTTTTTGTTATTCCCATTTGCCTTCCTTTGTGCTTCATTTCATTCTTCTTTTACAATTGCCACCTCTACTCCTTCAATCATCTTTGTTGGAGGCTTCCACTTTTCAAGTATGTAATCCCATAAGTTGATGAGATCTATATCAAGATAGATCTTCATTTTATGCTTTCAAAGAGCATAATCATTGTGATCAAAGTGGGGATTAAGGTGATAGTGGATTCCTTCTTGTGCCATTGATCTTTTCACACAATTAAAGCTTGAATTGAGATGAAGCTCTGATACCAATTATTGGCCCTAGTGCACCAAAAAGAAGGGGTTGAATTGGTGGCAAGTTTAAACTTTTGATTTTGGAGGAAGCTCACAAAAATGAAACATTAGAGAAAAAGTAGAAGAAGAATGAACACAAGAGTTTTATAGTGGTTCGGGTATTAACCAACCCTATATCCACTCCCCAATTCACCAATTAGGTGTTTCACTCAATCACTAGTGTTTTTCAAGCTCATGCTCAACTTAGTGTTTAGGCTCACACAAAGCCTTAAAGTGTTTTCCTAAGGTTAACACTTAAACCTATACAAGAGTTTTACAACTAGGCCAACTTTTAAACCTAAATAAGAGTTTTCTATATAAGGGCTCACTCTCAAACCCAAACCCAAGGTGTTTAAAGCTCATACCAAACTATGTATAAAAAAATAAGGAGTTAAAGTTGAGAATTAACTT
>CATIWR010072018.1:0-24420 GCA_949677035.1 Omphalea diandra
ATATATATATATATATATATATATATATATAGTTAAATGTTAATGATTAGAGTATATAATGTAATGAGATTATATGTGAATGATTTTTTGGTAATGTTTATGTTATGCAATGAAACTATAATTATATGAGTTTAAGAATGACCATTGTAATTCTTAGGACCATTTTTTGGGGGCTTATTTTATATATATATATATAAGAAGGAAAAGAAAAGTAAGAAATGGAAAAGAAAGAATTATCATATTTTAAGAAATGTTTGAGATCAACTCCTATTAATTTAGTCCTTAAAATTCAATATGATATCAAAGTAAGTTTAAGATTTTAAATATTAGTGTGACATAATGAAAGCATAATGGGCCTTTTCACAAGTTAATTTAGGCTTGCTACGGGTTCTGGAGACCTTAATCCTTACCATTTCTAGTGCTAACATGGTTTAAAAATTGGATCATGACTGAGTGATATTAGAGTAAAGGTTTGTATGATTGAACCTTTGAGTTTAGAAAGAGATAGACAAAGATGAAAGATGATAGAAATAGTAAGAGACGTATAGGGATATTAATTATTAAGCTTTACCTTGTAAAGATAAAGGAGTCATTCTTATCTTGTCAATTTTTTCTTGAGTTAGAATTCTACATTCAACATTGATGTGTTATGTTTGTTAATAATGTGGAGCATTACATACCAAGTATGTAAAGTTAATGAAAATGATTATGTTTGAATTCATGAAATTCAAGCATACTAATAGGAATTTTTTTAGTACATAGTTTTAGTTTAGAAATTAGAATTTTTTTTTTTACTTTATAGTGTTTTTAATTTTGAAATATATTAATTTTTTATCTCTTTTATGTGCTTGCATGCAACTCAAGTGTGATTTTTAGCAGTGTTTCATGGGTTATTGCATGACCCATACGCTAGACCATATAGAGATGTAAGGTTAACTAGTCAGTGGAAGCAAATTCTTAATTAAAAAAATTGCACGTGAGCCATTCATGGCCCATGCATCAAGCCATGCGAAACAACATAATCAGATTTAGGAAATGCAAAGTGAGTTTTCTTTAAAGGAAAAAGAAAGACCTGATGGATAGACAAAGTGGAGTATAAATGAGGCATATTTAGAGAGAGAAAAAATGGATATAACTTATGCACCAATTTTATGAGAGAATTTGGGAGATTGGGAGATTTAGAAAGCTTTTCTCTTAGGGTCATTGATTTAATTAGAGAACTCTTCTTTTTTAATATTCTTTTTACACATTCAATGGATTTCTTCTTTTTTGTTTTTTGTTTTCCTTCTAAATGAACTAATTCTTCAATTCTACGGATTGACAAAATTCTAATATTTTCCCATGGTTATAAGAAGGGGTTTTTTCTTCAATTATGTTAGGTTTTTTTGATTTAATATGTTTAAGCTTAATTTTCTTGTGTTTGAATGAGCACATATATGTAATGCTTTAGATTCTTGATCACAGAGTGAAAGTTAAAGTCTAGAGTTGGTCCTAACATGCTAAACAAGGAGGAAAAAACAATAAGAGTAGGCTTCACTTTTAGAGATTTCAATGGATTATTCAAGAAATTTCATGCATTATTATTGAATTTTGTGATCATGGGAGTAAGCATAAGTTTAGTGGCAATAGGCTTAATTTTGCTCGAGAGAGATAATTAGGTTATTTAGGAAAATCCATCTTACAACTCTTTAAACCTCCCTAATTCTTCATGTAATGTCTCACCTAACTCTTGTTGAAAGTTTGCAATTGCTTGCCTCAATTGTGTGGTCTTGCTCGATGGAAAGTATTTCTCTAAGAAAGCCTTAGAGAGGGCATCCTATGTAGTAAATGAATTAGGTGCTATAGAATTCAACCACTTTTTTTGCTTTATCTCTAAAAATGAAAGAGAATAACTATAATTATATTGCATCATCAATTACCCCATTAATCTTAAAGGTTACATAAATTTTAAGGAAATTGGTATATGGGTATTTGAATCGTCATTAGCTTTACCCCTAAAAGTGTTTTATTGCACCATTTAGATAGTTAGTTTAATCTCAAAGTTGTTGGTTGTAATGATGGGTCTTATAATGCTTGATTGAGTTTCTTAAGTTTGTGGCATAACAAATTCTCGTAAAACTCTCAGTCTTCTTTCTTTAGTCATTATTACCCTATGCAAGCTCTTTTTTTTTTTTTTTTGTTTTTGGATTCACCTTTGAATGTGAAATGTACACTTAATTTTTGGATGAAACTCAAATAATTCTAAGCTTTTCAATCATCACATACACTAAAGGCTTCACTTGGTGAGAGAGATAATTAGGTAATTAAAGAGTTGCTCAAAATTCTGCTGAACATGTGTAATATGTTTTAACTTTAATAGGCAGCCCCATAATCCTTATTCCAACACCTATAACCCCGAGTGGAGGAATCATCCTAACTTTTTATGGAGCAACCAAGCTAATTAAGCAAAGCATTCTTATCCTCCTAATTTTCCTCAAAGGCAACAAGGTGGTTTATGTATGGGCCAACACAATCAATAATAAGAGAAACAACTTTTAGACATGCATAGATTCTTGATTGAGAAATTTGAGAATGTGGAAACTAAATTATACAAGATGGATAAGCTTGAGTTGAGGGTGAATCAAATGGAGCAACACAATTGAAACTTAGAGATGCAAATTAGGTAATTGGCAAATAATTTTGGTGTAAGAATCCAAGATATATTTCTTAGCAAGATTTGAATTAACCAAAGAGAGCAATGCAAGGAATTAACTTTGAGGAGTGGCATGGAGATACTCGATCCTCCGAGCAAGCAAATGGGTGAAAGTGAAAAAATAGCCTAAAAAATGCATGAAATTTCTAAAGTTCTAGAAAATTTAGTCTAAGAAAATGAGGAGGCATTCCTAAAATTTAGTTCATGTGGGAATGATAATATGGAAGAAGCACAAAAGAAAGTAGGAATTAGGCCTATACTTGAAAAACCTTATGTTCCGCCCATTCCTTTTCCTCTACTGTTGCAAAAACACATATTGGACAAGTAATATGAAAAATTCTTAGAAAAATTCAAGCAAATTTGTAGAAATATTCCTTTTAGTGAGGTGTTAGCATAAATGCTTAAATATGCCAAGTTTCTTAAGGATCTTTTATCTAATAAGAGGAAATTAGAGCAAAATGAGATAATAGCTATTTTTAGGGAATGTAACATTATAATCCAAAATAAGGTTCCACCCATGCTTAGGGATTCAGGGAGTTTCTCTATTCCTTTCCAAATTTCTAATTGCAAATGTGATAGAGTATTATGTGATATTGGGTACAAGTACTAGTCTAATGCTTTTTTCTATTTGCAAGAAATTGAATATTGGTGAAATTCAACCAACCATGGAGACATTGTAACTAACAAATCACTCTATTAAACATTTGGTTAGAGTGGTGGAGAATGTTCTCATGCAAGTAAAAAAGTTCTTGATACCAATGGATTTCATTATGCTTGATATGGAAAGGATATAGATATACAATGATCCTTGAAAGACCCTCTTTAGTAACTACGAAGGCCATAATTGATGTGAAGAATGACAAACTCACTCTAAATATGATGAGAGAGTCTATCAAATTCAATTTTTTAAGACAATAAAATAATCATAATATCCTATTAAGGAAAGTAGATGTAATTCCTAGTTTGGTATAAGAGGTATTTCAAAAGAAGAATCACAAAGATCCATTCAAAGCTTGCTTGGTTTAAGAAACATCATCATCACATAAGAATTATGAAATTATAAGTGTTTTAGAAGCAAATTCTCCATCGAAAAATTTCAGGTTTGAGGAATTAGGATAAGGTAAGGCTCTTCCTCCCCCCTTTCATTAAAAAGGCTATAATTTTAGAGCTAAAACTTTTCATGGTGAAAACCAACTCTTACCTATGATAATTTCAACACATTTAACCAAATTATAGGAAAAAAAGTTGTTTAGAGGCTAAGAGAAAGGAAGAAAGCCGTAGGATAGATTATTAGTGATATTATGAGGATTATCCCTTTCTTTTCAAAAATAGAATCCTCATAGAGGACTATAAAAAACCATTTATTGTGCACTAATAGAGATTAAATCCTAATGTGAAGGAGGTGGTGTGGGCTAAAATTTTGAAGCTTTTAGACATGAGTATTAGGTACCTAATATTTGATAGTTCATGGATGTGTCCCGTGCAAAGTATGCCTAAAAAAAGTGGGATGATCGGAGTTACTAATGGGCAAAATGAATTAATTCTCACTAGAACGGTTACTAGGTGGAAAGTGTGTATAGATTGTAGGAAGCTCAATAAGGCCACTCATAAGGATCACTTTCCACTACCATTCATTAATCAAATGCTTGAGAGGCTTGTGGGTTGTGCCTATTATTGTTTTTTATATGGTTATTTTGGGTATAATCAAATTCTTATTGATTCGAAAGACTGAGATAAAACTACCTTGACTTGTCCTTGGCACATTTGCATTTAGGAGGATGTCATTCAGTTTATTCAATGCACTAGCCCATGCAGGAAGTGTAAGAAGGAGGAACACATAAAGAAGACAAAGGCCCAAAGGAGATGCACTAGGTTTAAAGTGATGAAATGGGTCTTAAGTTCCTAAAATAGGCCAATTATTCTATGGGAGCTTTGCTTTCATGGAGTTGGGCTTTTACTATTTTAATGGGAGATTGGGCTTGTATTCATGGGCTAAAAGAGAGTCAACCCATAATTTTTGAATTACTATCTTCCTTCATTAAACCCTAAACGACATTTTTTCATCTTCCTCTAATAACCCATCCATTCCCACTCAATCCATTCCCCAAGTGCCACAACATTACGATCACCACAAAGAACTACAATTTCCCCAAGTCACCATATAACCCTAACCGCTCATAAAATCTTCCTTTTTTGAAAAAAAAACTTTACCATTACTTCATAAGCGCTCTCTTCACCATTGTTCTCTTTTTCAAGGAGCATATTGTCTCATCAATTCCACTACCTTCATTTCTTAATTGTTTACTTCTCTATTCCAACATCGATTAAAGAGGACATAATGTAAGTTAAAAAGGTGGCAAAAAAGAGTGCATTTGGATAAGGTTTTCCATCAAACTGATACCAACACACCTCTTTCTTATATTCAGATATTCCATCTCCACCTTTACTACCAACTCCATCGCCACTACCGCTGACACCCTTCATAGTAAATTTGGAGCTCACTAATGAAACCTAAGTCGTAAATTACAAAGTACTGAAGAACCATGGGTTGAAATCTAATAAACACTAAAGTGGGAACACATTTGAGACACTTAAGCTTATGGCAGAGGTTGATTTTTTGCTCGACGGGGTCGATTTAAACAAGTTTACAGAGATGAAGCTTTTTACTTATGCCACAATGACTTTGGAGTTCCTTGCTATGGTAACCCTAGGACCTATTAGGAAAGATAATCAACCAAATGGTTTTATAATAAGGTTGTTTGGTGAGACCTAGAGGGTGTTGTTCAATATGTTCAACTTAATTTTTAGGTTCCCAAAAGAAGGGCATTGAACACCCTCTACCAAGTATAAGGAGCAAGAACTTTAAGAAGAAATAATCTCAAAGGAGAGTACATTTGCAATACATAGATTCTTGGGCTATACACTATTTCCTGAGCTGAAAACATAGGTTTGATCTCTAAACATGATTTGTTTTTTTTTATGGTGTGTGGTTAAAATAAAAGTCGAATTATAGGGCTTGGATGATCTAACATTTACTGGCAATAGTTAGAATTACAAAAGGAAAAATAATGGCTGAATTTATGGCTACTGCCATGACTTATAGGATTATCTGGCATGTACAACACAACTAACAATGATACCGTGATTGTGCCTACCAAATGTAAATCCAGTTGTGTGAAGAGGGAGACTAGAATGTTCCCATTCATGGTGATATACATTTTGAAGTCGATGTACAAGAAGAGTAGTCACATACCACCTGAACATAGATAATGACAAGGATAGCCAAATTGGGCATAAGAATGTAGGTGATGTAAGGCCAACTCACTGCATTCTATGACTTCATAGGATTCAAACCACAATCACCACCATAATGATTCAAATGGGTTTTGTGTTGGTTTGTCATTTTCTGTTTGTTTGATTTTCTTTGTGAATAAATTTTAATTATGTTGATTTTGGTTCTATTGGAATAATTTTAACATTTTATAGATTGAACTTATGTTTTGGATGGGTATTTGTGGACATTGATTGTTTATGAAGTTTATAGGGACAAACGTTGCATTTTTATTTTTAAACAATTTAATTTCAATTATGGATATCATGACTTATGTTTGTGGATTTGGTGGTTCAATTTTATTTCTAGTGATATTGTTTTAAGTTAAATTTGAGTGTTTCGGTGAAAAATTTGGCAACTAAACTATGCCTATGTTAAGAATGGTTAAAGTGTGATTAGTTAAAGGAAATTAATTTATGGTTTGCATTTTCATTATTGATTATTGGTGAGAAGGACAAGTTGTGAATTAGACTTGTTATGAGTGAATAATGCATTTTTTAAGTTTGGAATTTTAACTTATGCCATAAGTGCAAGTTTTGTTGTGATATGGGATACATAACATGTACAAGTTTATGGAAAATTTGAATTGCGCTTAAAAAGACATCATGTTATATGTTGAATTGTACTTAAATGGTGCTTATGGCCTGTGAGATAAATGAATGAAATTCCAGTCAAAGATTATGCCATTTTTGGCCAAATTTATGCCATTCTTAGTTGCAATTCTGCATTGAGACTGGAAATATTGGACATTTTGATTTGTTATTTACAAAGAAATTGGCATGAAATCTATTATGACTTAGATGAAAATTAATATCCTTGACAGATTTTAATGGCTTTGATTATGTTAATGGTGAATTAAGGAATATGTGTCGTACTATATTCCTTTTATTAAGAAAATTAAGTTGGAACTATGGAATTGGTGAATTGAATTTTAATTATAGGTAATGGTAATTTTGCGGATTAACGGTGAACAACAACCAT
This sequence comes from Omphalea diandra, assembly GCA_949677035.1. Lineage (NCBI taxonomy): Eukaryota > Viridiplantae > Streptophyta > Magnoliopsida > Malpighiales > Euphorbiaceae > Omphalea > Omphalea diandra. Next base: position 7,005 of record CATIWR010072018.1, read on the forward strand.
GTTGTTGGATTTAAATTCCTAGGTGCATGGGTTGATGCATGGCCTATGTACCATTGTTGAATATGTTCAACTAAGGTTCAATTGCTATGTCTCTTTCAAGTTTTCATTTCTTCACTTTTCTAATGTGAGTTAATTAAAAATAATAGCGAAAATAGAGGAATCTATAAAACATTTGCACAAATCATGTTTCAAGACTTATATCAACTAGAGGAGTGCAATTTTATGTCCTTGTTCTTTCTTTTTCTTTTTCTTTGAACATTGAGGACAATGTTTTGTTAAGTTGAAGGAGGAGCACATAATGTAATTTTTAGACTTTATAAAATTCTTTTGTTAATAGATTAGTTATTTCATCCTTTTGTTCTACTTAATTAACTCTTTTGTTCTTTGTGATTCACTTTTCTTGAAGTAACTATTTGTTCAAATAATGAAGAAGAATTAAACTGGAGTATTGATCAATGCATATATTATGAAAATTTGGATTTATTTCAATTCTTATAATAAATTATGCGTGATTATCTTGTTTAAAAATTTAGGCTTTTAAAAAAGTTCAATAAATGATGCAGACAATTGCCTTGTGTAAATTTAATTAAGAAATTTGCTTGAATTATTACATCTAGGAATTGATTGCTTGTTTAGATTCAAACATGAGCAAACTAGCTTGTTAAAGACTTTTTCACTAATTGTTGAATAAGGTATACAATCTTTTGAGGCGAAATATTAATTTACACTAGATCAAGGAAATGATTTAGATATTCATTGTGTTAGCGCATTTAGCCCCCTCCATACTTTATTAATTTTATCTTTTGCATTCTGTTTGAGCTTTGAAATACACTCGAAGAGTGTATGTATGCCTTTCTTAGTACTCTTAATCTTATCACCTTATAACCATTGTTATGGTCTACCCTCCAAGAGAATTTAGGATTGAAATTATTGAGTGACATAAGAATTTCCATTATGTATGCTGAAAAAGTAGGAATTCCTTCTTGATTATATATTTGAACATATGTGCAAGTGTTTGATATATGGAATAATTGTGTAATTTGAGACATATAATACTTATATCTATGCAATTAGTTGGATATTATGTTATTCTTTATTTTCTCAATAAATAAATAAAAGAGGGAATAAGAAAAGAGAAATTAGGAATTATGAAGTCTTTTGGGCTCTAATGTTTAAATAATTTAAAGTTCACAATTTTATGTGAGATGTATTATGCTGACAATTTGCTTTTGAGATTTATTTTGGATTTTGGTTGTTTGAGTAATTATTGCTAGAAGTTAGACAAGGAAGAGGAAGAATAAATGGAGAAATTTTGATTACATATGGGAGTTTTTAATATCACTTGATTATTTTTATTATTGGAATTCTCTCTTTCTTGAACGTTTTTATTTTTTACTTTGGTAAGTCATTTTTCCCTTAGTCATATTAAAAAGCTAATAAAGGCCTTTTGATCCTTGATTAGGTGTTGCATTAGTGGAGATTGATTGTGTCTTCTTGCCTATGGAATTATGCATAACATTGTTCTAGGAAAAGATTTAACAAAGCTAGCTTGTATTATGTTTGATTCAAAATTAAATCAAAGAGAAAAAGGTATATTGTGGTTTTTGAAATTTTCTTGGTTGATTTATACTTAGCATTGCTTGTAAAGTTTGGAGAATGTATTTGAATGCTCTAAATTTTCTTGTGAGTTTGATTACTTAGTTGGTCATACAATTTTTCTAAGTTCAAAGGTTTGCATTTTTGAATTGAGAGATTCTTTTATTTATTTTTTTTACTTTGCTTGAGGACACGCAAAACTTTAAGTTTGGAGGAGTTTAATAAAAATCTTTTTACTACATAGTTTTAGTTTAGAAATTAGGAATTTTTCTTACTTTTATAGTGTTTTTAATTTTGAAATAAGGCTTGCGCAAGAATTTCTTAAAATGGAGCTCAAATGTAATTTCCAATAGTGTTTCATAGGCTGTTGCATGGCCATGTATTGGACCATACAAAGATGCAGAGTTGACCAGTCTGCGGAAGCAGATTCTTAATTAGAAGATCTTGCATAGGCTATTGCATAACCAATGCATTGGGTCATATAAATAATAGAATTAGATTTGGGAAACACAAAGTGAGCTGTCTTTTAAGAAAAGAAGAGACCTGATGAGATATACAAACTGGAGTGGATTGGAGAGAAAAAAAAAAGATTTAATTTTATGGGAGAATTTAGGAGATTTTAGAAAGTTTTTCTTTAGGGTTCATTGATGTAATTAGAGAACTCTTCTCTTTTGAATATTCTTGTTCTACATTCAATGCATTTCTTCTTCTTTATTTCTTATTTTTCTTCCATATGAACTAATTCTTTAATTCTAGGGATTAGGGTAAAAACTCAATATTTTTCCATGGTTAAATGACTGGATTTTTTCTTCAATTGTATTAGGTTTACTTGATTTGATATGTTTGAACTTAATTTGCTTGTGTGTTTGAATGACCACATATAAGCAATGCTTTAGATTCTAGATCATGGAGTGAAAGTTAGAGTCTAGGGTTAGACCAAACATGTTAAACCAGGAGATTAAGACCATAAGAGTATGCTCGACTTCTAGAGATGTCAATGGATTATTCAAGAAACTTCATGCATTATTATTGAATTTTATGATAATAATAGTTGGCATAATTTCAGTGATAATAGCTTAATTTTGCTTGAGAGAGATAATTAGGTAATTTAAGAAAATCCATCTTTAACCATAACCTATTCACATTAAACTCTTGGTATATCTATGGAGTAGTATTATGGTTTACCCAAATTCCCTAGAAATCATTTGCATAAGAGTTACCTTTTATTTAAATTATGTCTTGTTGATTTAATTTAGAATTTTTAGATTTTAGATTAATTATTTCTTTATAATTTGATTGCTAGATAATAAGAAAATTGAGTTATTATTGGTACTTTTATGAATCAATTCTTGTGGGAATGATCTCTATTTATTATTATGTTACTTGAAGTGATTTGTATAGTTGCAAGGGTTTTACACATAACATACACCAAGAAGGGGTGAATTCCAACATTAAAACATTAAAACATTTTATGATAGATAATGTTATGACATGATTGTTTGCAATATGTGTATGTTTAGGCTTATGTTAATAAGTGTTGGCCCTTAAGCACCAAAAAGGGGGGGTTGAATTGGTGGATCATTTAAATTTTTGGAGGGAAGGTTAGTGATTTAGGCTTTAGAAGAAGTAGAAGAAAAGTAGATCACATAAAGATTTATAGTGGTTCGAGTGTTAATCAACCCTACATCTACTCCTCAATTCTTCTAATTGGGTGTTCCATTAATATCAAATGGTGTTGTGCAAGCCCACACCAAACTTTAGAACTTGTTTTTTTACAAAGGCTTACACATAACCTCACTAGTATTTTCCAAGGTTAACACTCAACCTAAATGAGTGTTCTTACAATCAAAGGTTAACTCTCAAACCAAACCTAATGGTGTTTAATACTCACACCAAAGAATAATAACTCAAATATAAAAAATTGAATGCTTAAGAGTTAAGAAATAAATTTGCTAGAGTTTAGCTATAATGAATGTTGTTCTTTTGCATTTATGTCCATTTGGTGGATTATTTATAAGTTACTCCCACCAAAGAGACATTAGAGACAAAACTATGCCTAAATCACTAAAGTGTGCTAGGCAAATCTACATTAAATGCTTGTTGGGACATCATCGCGGTCATTACAAGTTAGTTGTGATTGCAATTTGCCTTTTGGTCTTGATTTTTCCTAGTTGCGATCAAGATCTTCAATTATTCCTAACAACTAGTGACATGTGGCTGTTTGACATTGGTCCATTAGAAGACTAGTCGTTAGAGCCTTTCTTAGTTTTTGAGTGTCACAGTCACTCTCTCATGGTGGCAGCTATGAAATCAATCGTATTTGTTAATTGAACGTTACTGTTGCCTGTGATTGCCACTGTCTAATTTGGACTTCTTAAGTTGGGCTTGTAGTGGTTGTTATCTCTATGTTATGGTCGTTATATATGAATTTGTAATAGTCTTGTGACAAGTGGCTTGAGCTAGATGCAGCTATGAAATCCTTCAAAACTTGGTTGAATGTTGCAGTTACTATCAAGGATGTAATACTGACCATGATTGCTACTGTCCTATTTATGTCTAAGACTTTTCTTAGTAGTAGTTGATATTTTAAGGGTAATGATCACGATTTATAGGCATTCCTTGATTTTGTGCTCCATTCAACTTCCAACGATGTACTAGCTTAATTTCTATAATCATCACACTTAGACAAGACATTAGAACTATTTAATCTTATGTTGTTAAGATCAAAAGAGTGTGTTGACCTAGGTTTGACCTCTTAGTTTAATAATCTCCCCCTTTTTAATTTTGACAACCTTGGATTAAATTATATAAGGATAATTTATGCAATGCCATTTTAAGTGTAAGAGAGGGATAGTTGAATGTTAGATAAATGCTTTATGAAGTTGATATGCTCCCTTTTAATCTATATGCCCCCTCAATCTATTCAAATTTAATTATTATCTTTTTGTGTAAGATACATAAGATCTCTACTTTTTTTATCAAGATTAAAAAGAGAGGAAATTAAAAAGGAATAACCAAATGAAGGAATGGCAATTACAATCATATCAAATTCAATTATAATGGCAATCATAATAGGTTATAATCATAATCAATTTGAAGCAATCAGTTAAGAATTAGAGAGTATGGAATGAAATTTTTATTAATGAAGAAACAAAATATAACACATTGAAACATACATTAACATATTTAAACATACAAAAATGTTTGATTACATTATATGAGCTTAAAGTTTGAGAAACAAAAAGAAAACATTGAAAAGAAAAAAAAGGGAAAGAAAAGGAAAAGATTAAAGGTCATCCTCAACATCAAATTCTTCAGTGTCTCCTCATTCTTCTTCATCTTCATGTTCTTCAATTTAAGGCTTTTCTTCATTGGTTTGCCTTTGAGAGGTTTCCCCAACAGTTAGAGCTTGATGGGGTTCTTCTTCATCCTCTTCATTGAAGAAGTAAAAATCGAGTAAAAAGCAAGGCAAGGCTAAATTCCAAGCTTCTCTTGGATGTCCATTGTGTCCCCATGAAGATGTTGAAGAAGGTTGAGCCTCTTGAAGACTTTTTTCATATGGAAAGGAAGAAGATTTAGGAAAAAAGAAGAAGAAGAAGAGGCTTTTGCTTAACCTTTATATTTTGAAGGTTGTTAAAAAGCTTTTTGAGGTATAAAACCCTTTTGCAGTTCTTCAATCACTAATCTCTTTCTTTTTTATTCTAGAGAGGCAACTTGTTGAATTATAATTTGAGCTCCAAATAAGTAATCATGTGTGTTTGGTTTGACTACTTTGGCATTTAAAAGATATAAGAGGTCAAGTTAATTTTTCTTGGGATCAAAAGAGGGGGTTAGATTGGCTTTAAGTTTAAGAGTTAAAGCCCCAACATTCTTATAAATGGTGGTCATAAAAGAGGAGAGGAATAATTAGCACTTGGCCTTACTTATGTGCTCCATTTGGCTAATCAAAAACCTCTTTGTTTGAATAGTTTTTTTTTTTTTTTTTTTTTTTTTTTTTTTTTTATAAAGAAGGCAACAAAGAAAGGATAAGTCTTTTTGTGAGACTTTTTCATTACCAACATCCCTCACATTAATGGATAAGGTGATGATGTAATGAAGAAGCCATGCGGGTAGGGACTTAATATGTTTAGCAACAAACTTTCTTGGATTATGGTGTTTCTCAATGAAAATACCTTTCCAAAACTCAGTGAAAAGGAAGTCAAAATAAGAGAAATTATGGAGGGTAGTCTCTTCATTTTGGAAGTTGAAGAGAGAATAAATTGTAGGGTAGGTGATAAAGAAAGGTTTGTCAAAGCATTTGAAATTCCAACCATATGTACTTGCTGGAAGATATATATTTTTGCGTACTTCCATTATGCATATGAACTTGCTCTCCACTTTTCAAACCCTATTTCATCTTTATAGATGAAAGTGACTCATCTAAGATTATCCAAATACTCATTGATTTGATCCTTCAATCGAAGAGCGATAGGAAGATGAGTTGAAGGAATCTTATTGGCTTGAATTTATTTCTTCTTGTTGGCTCATATCTAGTCTTTTCTTCTTGAGTTACTCTTCTCATCATATGAAGGAGTAAGTTATTTCGAGTAAGGCATGAGGATGTTTAAGCAATTCCTTTCCCTTTGTCTATCTCACTAGATTTCCCAAGGGCCATTGATGTGAGGAAGAAAGGAAGAAATGTTAAGATAAAGAGAAAGATGATGATAGTAGGATAAGAAGAGAGAGAAGGATAAAGTAAAGTAATGAGAGGGGGTTAAGGTTAGTTTAAATAGGTTGAGAAGGGTTGGGAGGAGTTCAAAAAAAAAAAAAATGGGTCGAAAAGCATTGAAGAAAAACAAAACACCACTTAAAGGATAAAACATTTATTGTCCAATAGTTACAAACAGTCGCAACTGCTAACACGTCATGACCACTAATTTAGTAAATTCTAAGTAACGGTTGGAATTTCTCAAAAAGGAGCGAGGATAATGGTCTGGAAATTTGAAAATTAAAAACTTTCATAGGTATCATCCTCTTATCATGGTTTGAAAAAAATAATAAAAGATTTGTGAATGTAGCAGTCATGATTATGAAGTTTCGATTGCGATTTATAAGACATTTTCAAAAAACAGTTTGAAGTGAAGTTTCAAGTGTATGGCTCATGTTTAGTGTGATCAAATTAATATATTGTTGATTCATTCACACAATTTGGCATTGATAAGCTCAAATACAAATTGAATTTACACATTTAGTTCTTTAAAGATATTCTCACATAAATATATCAATCAATAATACAATATGCATATGGTGAGATCAATTTTCACACTAGGGAGCTTCCATCTACCATCCTTAATTCCTTATTGATGAAATAATCCTTTCTTCATTAAGGGTTTTAGTGAAAATATCCAAAAGTTGGTTGTTAGTGTTAATTAATTTTAACATCGCATTACCATTGTGGACATGATCTCTAAAAAAATAATGTCTAATATAAATATGCTTGCTCTTTGAGTGTTGAATGAGTTTCTTTGAGAGATTTATTACATTAGTATTGTCATATTTGATGGGAATGTGATCAACATCTTTGCCATAATCCTTGAGTTGTTGATTCATAAAAAAACTTAGGTGCAACAACAACCTGCCATATATTCCGCTTCAACGATGGATAAAGCAACAAAAACTTGCTTCTTACTAAACCAAGAAACTAAACATTCACTAATAAATTGACAAGTTTCGAAAGTGCACTTCTTATCCAATAAATTATTGGTACAATCTGCATCCAATTATCCAAGAAGACTAAAGGATGAATTCCTAGGATACAAAGGTCCTAAATGTAATGTGTTATGCAAATGCTTTAAAAAATTCTTTTAATGGCATGCAAATGTGATTCCTTAGGGCAAATTTGAATCTAGCACATAAGTAAACACTAAACATAATATTGGGTCTAGAAGTAGTAAGATAGAGGATGTTGGACTAGGTCGATTTAACCTAAGTCATGAACCTCTTTTGATCTTGACAATAGAGATTGATCAACTCTAATACTTTCATTTAGTGTTTTTTTTTTGAAGATTATAAGTTAGATTTTTTCATTAGAAGTTTGGTGGAGTTTAAAATCTCAAACCTTGTAAAGATCACTTTAATTCACGGTGTGTGTATCGAGAATCAATCACAAAAAAGGATGAAGCTAGGACAGAAGAAATCATGGGCTATCTCGTTGTCGCAAAGCCAGGCAAAGATTGCCAAGCCTTAGTCACAGAGTAATTTATGGTGAGTGTCACATCTGAGTCGCGACTGCAACTTTTATAGTGACAAAGGTGGGAACCAAAGCCATAACCACAACATGCCAAGTGTCCCAGATGTCCGTTCAAAGATAAAAAATTACTAGGGTAAAAATTCAGTAGCGACCATGACTCAAGAAGTTAAAGTTTCCCCTTCAAATAGAGGACTTTACAGCCTCAGTCGCGCGCTCAGGCATTGTTGTCTCGTGGCCGCGACTTTTAAGAGTGGTTAGAACACGACGACTATATTTTCCTGGATGATCAATGGAAAGCTGACATGCGGACTAGACGTTAGACATAAATGGGGTTCTTCGTCGAAATTTTCAGCTTCTCTATGGTTATTGGAAATTCACGATTGTCAAAAGGTAGTAGCGACCACGACTTCAACCTGACAAGCATTTAATGCTGAATTAGCACATCTTAGAGATTTGTTGATAGTTTTAATCCAACATCTCTTTGGTGGATATGCGTTATAAATACTCCACCAAATAGATGTAAATGCAAGAGAATTCATTAATTTGTAACCATACTCTTGTTAATTTACTACTCATTCTTTCAATTCTTATTTATGCTTTATTGATTGTTTAGTGTAAGCAATAAACATGATTGTGAGAGATTTTAGTGTGAGCTTTGACAACACTTTTGAAAGGTTTTGGTGTGATCCTTGAAAACACTTGCAAGAGGTTTTTATGTGAGCCTAGAAAACACAAGTTGTAAAAGTTTGGTGTGAACTTAGAAACACCTATTAATTTGAGTGAAACACCCAATTGTAGAGAATTAGGGAGTGGACATAGGGTTAGTTAACACCCGAACCACTATAAACACTTGTGTCAACTTCCTTACCCAACTTATTTTCTTAAACACATTAATCTTCCTTTTAATTTTTAAAATAACTACCAATTCAAACCCCCTTCTTGGTGTCCAAGGCCAACAAGTGGTATCAGAGCCAAGTCTCACTAACAACCTTAATTGGGTGAATAAAGATCATGACACAAGAAGGAATCCACTTACACCTCAAGCCTTACTTTAATGGAGCTGATTATACTCATTAGAAATATAGAATGGACATCAATCTTGATACAGATGTGGTGGATCTTTGGGATGTTGTGGTTAAAGAATGAAAGCCACCCACCAAAGCAGTGGATGGGAGTGAAGAACTCATTCCTAGAGAAGAGTGGGTTGAAGCACATAGAAGATCAAATGGCAAGAACAAGAGAGCCATGACAATTCTTTTAAGCTCTCTCTCTTAAGAGAAGAGATTGGAAGAGTACAACATTGCCAAACAGCCCATGGGATATGGAAAGCATTAAAGAACTATCACGAAGGCACCACCTTGGTGAAATCTAGTTGGCAAGAGATGTATGTGACAAAGTAGGAGTTGTTCATGATGAAGAAGGATGAGAGCATCACCAATATGACCAATAAACTCCTAGCAATCGTCATTAACATGAAGCTGTTTAGTAGGATTCTTACAAATCATGAGGTAAACTCCAAAATTTTAAAGTCTTTGCCTCTTGAAAAGTTTGGTGCTAAAGTGTGCAGTATCTAAAAATCCAATTCGAAAATAGGGAAGGTGCCAATGGATGTCTTGATAGGCAAGTTTTTAACTCATGAGTTAGCCTTACAGAAAGATAAGGAGATGAAGAAAATAAGGGGCTAAGGAGAAAAATATAAAAAACATGAAAAGAAAACCTTGGCACTTAAGTCCACTTCCAAGGAGAAGGAAATGGAGGTTAGTTCAAGTGAAGAAGAAAGTGACAAGGAGGAAGAGGAACTAGCAATGCTCTCTAGAAGGACGAAGGAGTTCATTATAAGAAGAAAGGAAAAAATAAACTTCAAAAGAGTTACTCCTAATCCTAAAGAAAGATCAACTGAAGTCACTTGTTATGATGTGGTAAGTAAGGCCACATCAAATATGATTGTCCCAAGCTAAAGAAGAAGAAGAAAGGAGACAAAGAGAAGAGAAAAAGATTCAAAGCCACTTGAGATGATAGCTCAAGTGAGGATGGAAAGGATGAAGAGATTGCCAATATATGCTTCATGGCTCAAAAAGACTCTCCTAATGAGGTAAACACTTCATCTCATTCATATTTTGATAACTTAGATGATGTAGATGAGAAGCTTCTAAAGCTTTCATTATGAGCTGTGAGAAGTATAAGTCATAAATGAAATCTTACAAGAAAAAATGCTCACAATTAGAGGTTGATTACAAATCCCTTAATAATCTTGTAAGTGAATTGAGGACTTCAAATGAAGAACTTAAAAAATTAATGGAAAATCTTTCCAAATCATCTTCATCATAGGCTTCATTAAGAAAATAGAATGATTCTTTAAAGGGAGACGTCATTGAGCTTAGGGTATGAACATATTAATATTTATTGCTACATCAGGAAGGCTCGCCTCAAATTGGAGGACCCTTCAATACCTAACCCCCTAGGACCCAAGTATGCTTGGGTACCAAAGAAGAGATGATTTATTTGTGTTATGTAAGGATGTTTGGCAGCCACTAATGAATCAAATAATTGGCATGTGAATAGTGGATGCTCAAAGCACATGACGGACAATAAGAAGCTATTCATGGCCTTGAAAGAAAAAAAAGGTGGCAATATCACATTTGGCAACAATGCTAAGGGTAAGGTAATTGGCATTGGAACCATTGGTAAGAATGGTTGCTCCTTAATTAATGATGTTTTGTTAGTTGATGGATTGCAACATAATTTGTTAAGTGCAAGTCAAATGTGTGACAAAGGTAATAAAGTCACCTTTGACCCTAGAGAATGTCGAGTTACCATATTAGTGGATAATAGGGTTGTTTTCAAGGGTGAAAGGAAAGACAATATCTACTCAATTGACTTAGACAATATGGCTAACCAATCTTTCAAGTGTCTTATATTCATTAGTAATGAAGCTTGGCTATGGCATAAAAGACTTGGACATGCTAGCATGGAACTCTTACAAATCTTATCTAAAGGAAAGCTAGTGGAAGGTCTTCATAAGCTAAGTTTCTTAAAAGACAAGACATGCGGTCCTTGCCAAATAGAGAAGCAACATCAATGTTCCTTCAAAGCTAAAAATGTTGTAAGTACATCTAAACCTCTCTAACTAATTCATATGGACTTGATAGGACTTACAAGGAGTGCTAGTTTAGTGGAAAACATTATGCACTAGTCCTGGTTGATGATTATTCTAGGTTTACTTGGGTGTCCTTTCTAGCTCATAAGAATGACACATTTGATGTTTTCAAAAGCTTTGCAAAAAGAATTCAAAATGAAAAAGTTACTTCATTTCTTCTATGAGAAGTGACCATGGAAAAGAATTTCAAAATGAGTCTTTTGAAACTTATTGTTCAGAGAATGAGATTTTCCATAACTTTTCAACTCTTAGAACACCACAACAAAATGGTGTTGTAGAAAGGAAAATAGAACACTAGTAGACATGGCTAGAACTATGCTCAATGAGTATTCTTTGCCAAATTACTTTTGGGATGAAGGCATTAATATTTCATGTTATATTACAATTAGAGTTTTTAAAAGACCCATTCTTAATAAAACATCTTATGAGCTATGGAATGGTAGAAAACCCAAGTTATCATACCTAAAAGTATTTAGATGCAAGTGCTACATTTTGAATACCAAGGATAATCTTAGGAAATTTGATTCTAAAATCAATGAAGGTACCTTCTTAGGTTATTCCACCTCTAGCAAAGCCTATAGGGTTTTTAACAAAAGTTCAACAGTAGTTGAGGAGTCTATGAATGTAGTTTTTGATGAATCTAGTAAACTTGGTCTTGGGAAAGGTCTTTTATTGATGATCTTGTAGGTGACTTTGAAAAATTGGAGTTGGAGCACACTATAAGAAAGAAAGATGAAGACAAAGATAAATGAGAATCATCAAGAGTAAATGAGGAACCATAACATCAACAAGAAGCGTTGCAAGTCAAGATCTACCCAAGGATTGGAGATTCTCTAAGCATCAGCCTAAAAACTTAATTATTGGTGATACTTCTAAGGGTGTAAGTACTAGATCTCAACTCAATCTTCTAGATAATAACTTTGTCTTTGTTTCTCAATTTAAGCTAAAATCAATTGATGAGGCTCTTGATTATGAAAGTTGGGTGATTGCTATGCAAGAGGAACTCAACCAATTTGAGAGAAATAAGGTATGAGAACTTATCCCTAGGCCTAAAGAACACCCTGTTATAGGAAACAAATGAGTGTTTAGGAACAAATTAGATGAGCAAGGCTTCATCACTAGGAATAAAGCTAGATTGGTTGTTAAGAGTTATAATCAAGAGGAAGGGATAGACTATGATGAAACTTTTGCCCTCGTTGTAAGGTTAGAGGCCATTAGGATTCTTTTAGCCTATACATGTGATATTAATTTTAAACTTTTTCAAAATGGATGTTAAAAGTGCTTTTTTAAATGGAATTATTGAGGAGGAAGTTTATGTTGAACAACCTCTCAGTTTTGAATCTCATAGTTTTCCAAATTATGTTTTTAAATTGAATAGAGCCTTATACGGGTTGAAACAAGTTACAAGAGCTTAGTATGAAAGAAATAGTTCATTTCTTTTGAAAAATAATTTGGAAAAAGGAAAGGTGGACACTACCTTGTTTGTAAAAAGGCACAAACATGGTACACTTATAGTACAACTTTATGTTGATAATATCATTTTCGGTGCTACTAATGAATCTCCTTGTGAGGATTTTGCTAAATGTATGACTAGGGAATTCGAGATGAGCATGATGGGAGAGCTCAAGTTTTTCCTTGGACTACAAATCAATCAAACCAAAGAAGGGATCTTCATTAACCAAGCCAGATACACTAAGGACATACTTAAGAAGTTTGGCATGGATGGATGCAAAGTAGCAAAAACACCTATGAGTGGTAGACCTGATATTATGTTTAGTGTATGTATGTGTGCTAGATTTTTGTCCTATCCTAAGAAATCACATTTAAATGTTGTTAAAAGAATTTTTAAATATTTGCATGTCACCTTACACTTAGGTCTATGGTATCCTAAAGAGTCATCTTTTAGTCTCATAGGCTACTCAGATGCGGATTACGCTGGTAGTCTTTTAGGTAGAAAGAACACTTCTGAAACTTGCCAATTTTTAGGAGAATTTTTAGTATCTTGGTTTAGCAAGAAGCAAGTTTCAGTTGCCTTATCTACCGCTAAAGCTGAGTATGTAGCGGCGGATTGTTGTTGCACCCAAGTGTTGTGGATGGAACAATAATTAAAAGACTATGGCAAAGATGTTGATCACATTCCTATCAAATGTGACAACACTAGTGTGGTCAATCTCTTTAAAAAAACCCATCCAACACTCTAGGAGCAAAGACATCACTTTCTTAGAGATCATATCCAAAATAGTGATGTTGTGTTAGAATTTATAAACACAACTCATTAACTTACGAATATTTTCACTAAACCTTTAAATGAAGAAAGATTAAACTTCATTAAGAGAGAATTGGGAAAGCTTGATAGAAGCTCCCTAAAGTGAAAAGTTTGATCTTTTATTTGAATGATTTATGTATTGGTTGAATATTATATCAATTATTAGATGTCTTAATTCTAATTGCAATTATGCTTTTCTATATCAAATTGCATAAATTAAGCGTCAATATGTTAATGTGGATCATCATTTTAATTGTCAAATCTAATTTTTTCATTATTATCCTTCTTGCCTTGTAATTCACTATCGCTATCCTTGACTCCCGGTAGCAAATTAAAAGTTCATCTCACCCGATTGACAAACGTCAATTCGCGTTCGTGACTTTTACTCTCCACCATAAATTTAGTCAAATTTTCAAAATTATGACCGTTGGATGCACCAATTCCTGAGGATTTTTGTTCGTTACTCACATTTTTAAGAATTAGCGATCGCGATTATGTATTTAACGGTCGCCAATTCTAGTAACTGACACATAATTAAGTGATTTGATTGCCAACCATTTCCAACTCTTCATCACTCCAATTTTAGTCTTTTCTAGCCATTTTCACACCCTTCCAATGGCTATATAAACCCTTAAATAGTGATTCTTATCACTTCATCCTACTCCAAATCAATTCTCTTTTCAAAGATCTCTAAATTCTCAAATTCTCTCTACCTTCTCACATGGCTCCCAAGAAAATTTCCAGAGTAGAAAAGGGCAAGGCTGTGGCTCAACCATTTGCACCTCTAGCCCTTCATCTAATGAAGGAAATAATTGTTGGACTAAGGTAGTTAACCCAAGTCTTGGACCACTTTTGATCTTGACAAAGGAGATTGATCATGTCTAATATTTCAAATTAGTGTTATTTTGCAGCCTTTAGTTTTTATCTAAGTTGGAAGTTGGATGTAGCTCAAAAATCTTCAAGTATGAAAAGTGACTGCTAAATCGCGACCGCTACTTTGGATTCGCGATCGCTATCTGTGAAGAACTAGAGCTAGAAAGTAGACAGGTGAAATCCCAGAGTTATTCTCGGCCGCGATTCATCCAAATGAATGAGTCCAAAATTGAAGACGAAATCGCAGTGTGTGTTACGCCTTAGTCGCGACCACGAATTTCAAAATGACTCAGGAGGGAAGCAAGTCCACAGTTACAACATGACACGTGTTCCAGCAGACTGTTGGAAGTCAAATTTCACGAAGGCATCTTATTGGTAGTGACCGCGAATCGTGAAGAAGAAGATAACCAGTTTTGGCAGACGAATTCGTGTCCTGTACAAGAATACTCGCGACCACGACTTCTGAAAGTAGGTAAAAGAGCAACAACTATATTTTCTTGGTGAACTAATCAGAAGCTGCATGGACTAACTGTTAGACACAAATGGGACTTTCCTTCATAAATTTGGATTTTGTGATCGCTAATATAGTAGCGACTGCAAATTGAGACTGTCAAGCATTTAATGTAGAATCTGTCAAGCATGTCTTAAAGATTTGATGAGTTATGATATGCAACGTCTTTTTTAGTGAAGTTTGGGTATAAATACTCCGCCAAACAACCATGAATAAGGTTGCTAAGAAATTTATTACAAGTCATTAAAGCTCTCAATCTTTGCTACTCATTTTCTTTAATTTTCTTTATGAAATTGTAAATGTTAGGTGTGAGCATTAAACACCAAGTTGTAAAGTTGTAGTGTTAGCCTATAAAAACACTTCAAGAAAGGTTTAAGTGTGAGCCTAGTGAAACACTGAAGTGAGGTTATGTGTTAGCTTAAAAACACATTATTGTAAGGTTATGTGTGAGCCATCAAAACACAAGTTGTACAAGTTGGGTGTGAGCTTGAAAACACCTTGAGATAGTGAAATACCCAATTGGTAGATTAGGGATTGGACGTAGGGTCGATTATACCCAAACCACTATAAATCGTTGTCTCAATTCTACTCATTCTTCTTCCCCTCTTCTTTGTCTTTTAAATTTTTATACACCAATTCAACCCCCCTTCATGGTGCCAAGGGACAACACTAGGGCTTACTCAGCATTCGAGTCACTAATAGGGATTCTTTTAGTATAGATTTTTAGATTAGAAATTAGAAATTTTTTCAATTTTTATGGCTTTTTATTTTTGAATAAGTTAATTTATATTTCTTTTATGTTTACGCAGGAATTTCTTAAAGATGAGTTAAAATGCAGTTTTCAATAGTGTTATATGAGCTATTGTGTGGCTCATGCATAGGACCATGTACAGATGCAAAGTTGACTAGTCAACAAAGCAAAATCGCATAAGTGGTTAAGTGTGTGGGTTATTACATGGCCCATGCATCAGGTCATGCAAGGTGTCAGATTCAGTTTTTGAAATGAAAATTGTTAGTTGTTTTTAAAGGAGATTTGACCTACTTGGATAGAGATTTCTAGGTGAAAAAGAGCAAATTTTTAGGAAAGAAATGGATCCAACCTTCACATTAAATAAAAAGAAGATTTTGTGAAGATTTGAGAGGATTCTTTTTTAAGGTTTTTCGTTATTTTCGTTTAGCTATACTTTTCTTTATAAATTCTTCTACTCAATTCAATGGATTTTTTTTCTTTATTTCTTTTTTTTCTTTTAGGATGAACTAATTGTTTAATTCTAGGGATTAAGGTGAAAGCTCAATATTTATTTCCTAAATCTATGAAGTAATTTTGCTTCAATTGTGTTAGGTGTTTTGATTTAATATATTTAAGCTTAATTGATCTTATATATATGAATGATTGCATATGTACAATGTTTAAGATTTTAGATGACGGAGCGAGAGTGGAAGTATAGAGTTAGTCCTAACATATTAAACTAAGATATTGAGACCACAAGAATAGGCTTGACTTCTAGAGATATTTCAGGATTATTCATGGAGCTTAATGCATTGTTATTGAATTTTGTGTCCACAAGAGTAAGTATAATTTCAGTAATAATAAACTCAATTTTGATTGAGAGAGATTATTAGGTAAATTAGAAAAATTTATCTTCAAGCACAACTCAATCTCAATTTAAATCATTTTCTTGATATATTTATGGAATGATATTTTGGTGTACCTGAATTTCCTAAAAATCATTATCATATAGAGTTTCTTTTTATTTAATTTTAGTTTTGTTTAATTATTTTTACAATTTCAATTTTTATTTATTATTCTCTTATTATTTTGATTGCTAGATAATATAAAAATTAAGACTTGATTGGTACTTGTGTGAAACAATTCTCGTGATAACGATATTTACTTATCATTGTATTACTTTGAGCAATTTGTGCACTTGCAAGGGTTTTTCACGTAACAATCACAAGGACTACCTGACATAAATGATAGAGAACAAGATCCTTCGGAGGGACTAGTGATAGCGTTCACCTAACCGAACACCATCGTAATTGACATGTGTCCTCCACATGAATAGCATACACCCTTAGGATTCGACAATTGTTGATAAAGGTAGTACATAGAATAACCAAACAGTCATAGCATTCAAAGAATATACTAACGGACTAAAAGCATACATCATTCAACTAGTGAAGGATAATTATATCCTTAACGTTCAACCAACGAATGACAGTTATACAGTACATACTTTTTCGCATATTTCAGAATAAAAGAGACAAACCCAGCAAATACCATTTTTGGACATATATGCAAAGAGTTTAGAACCAATAAATGTATAAATAATTATCTTCTCTACAACCAAAGTTTTTGTTAGGTTTTTAATTTCTTACTCTCATTCTCAAGTTTTCTACCTTCTTAAACTCTCAAGCCCCATATTAATTTAAGTATCAGAGTGGCTATGGAGGACACAGTCCCTTAACTCACATTTGCTCACCCTTTAACAGGTCATTTACCCTCTCTGTCGATCAAAGGACCATCAATATTCCACTGCATGATGCAAAGAGACTGAAGAGAAAAAACGATAATTAAATGAAACATAATTAATTCTCATCTAAAACTATACTGGGACAATATTTAACAATTTGCATGATTAAAAGCATAAAATTTGTGTTTAATAACACAATATATTTTTATTTTTTAAAATTAAAAATCAGAATTTATGCTTTTTTATTTTAAAAATTTTTCTTGAAAACTTTTTTAAAAAAGTAGAAAATAGTATTTGTAAAAGTGTTTTC
>CATIWR010072029.1:0-15499 GCA_949677035.1 Omphalea diandra
AAATTATAAAAAATTAATTGTTCACATTTTTTGTGAATAAAAATAAAATATAATTTTTGAATAATAACAATAAATTTCTATTTTAATATTAAATATTTGATAAATGAAAAAATAAAAGAAAATTATATTTGTATGTATAAGAGTATTTTTGTCAATTTTAAGTTAATCTTTCATTCCATTCCAGTGCAAACAAACAAAATTAATTTCATATCATTCCTTTCCATTTCTACCATCCCAAACATAAATATAATTTAACACTTTCTTTCTAAATCAAACCAATCCATTCCATTCTATTAATAACTCTTCCATTCCATTATAAACACCCCATCCAAATAAGTTTCAGTATTTTTTTTAAAAAAAAAATTACCAAATCATATATAAACTTAACATTGAATAGAAAAATTAATTTGTGAAATTCTATGTAAAAATGGCAGTTTTTTTGCTTGATTTAAATCTACTTAAAAAAATAATACAAATCTAACAAATCCAAAAAAAATTAAAATAATTTGAATTTGAACTAATTTAAAAAATTTCAAGTTAAACTTGATCGATTCTAACCAATTAGTGGATGAATGTGAATTGACTCGATTTTAGTTTGATCAGAATTCGACTTTATATAAATTATTTAAATATTTCAAATTTATCTAAAAATTAAAATAATATTTTCTACTTTAAAAGTTAAAATTATATTAATTTGATTCTATTGAAACTTTTCTCTCTATTTA
Source organism: Omphalea diandra (assembly GCA_949677035.1). Taxonomy (NCBI): domain Eukaryota; kingdom Viridiplantae; phylum Streptophyta; class Magnoliopsida; order Malpighiales; family Euphorbiaceae; genus Omphalea; species Omphalea diandra. The sequence continues at coordinate 726 of CATIWR010072029.1, forward strand.
ATTCACTCACAATTTAAAATGATTCAACTTTATATCATCTAAAAAGACGCAATATAAAATTAATCTAATGTCAAGTTATATGAAATTTTTTCCACTTTTAACTTTCCGTGAAATTTAAAAACAAAAATGTTTGAAATTCAAAATTCAAAATTAAGAACTTTACTTGGATGTTGTCCCCGTCAATTTTGTCATGTCATTTGTTACCTCGTGTCAAGAAGAAAATGTCATCGCTCTTTCTTATTGAAAAAAAAAAATCTTATTAAAAACTCAATCTAAATTTATTTGAAAAGAAAAAGACACAAATTTGATAGATTTATAAAAAAAAATTTGAAACAATCTAAATACAAATGGCTTGAAAATTTTTGAATTATATTTGACCGACTTTACTCCGATTAATAAATCAATTCGAAATGATTTTACACTATAATTAGAATTTGATTTGATATAAATCATTAAAATGCTTGTAAGTGTTAATTGAATGGTATGAGTAGATATATTAAGTGAGACTGCAAACTAGGGAGAAATAAAAATATATATTTCATTTCTCCACTATATAAAAAGAAATTAAGCTTACCACAAAAGGGAAATACAGAAGCAAACTTAATTGTATATGAGTTGATCTATTTTAGTAGTGGGATAAAATCTGCTTTTCTAAACTCTCATGCATGGAACGACCTTTGAGGAACAACAACTACTGAAAGGGGAGATAGAGGGCCTCAAAAGCAGTTCTACTAAGACTGAAATCTCCGGAAGATCACATATATGCATAGCTATGGGCTATGTGGTTTTGGTGAGCTTGAAGAAGTGCGTTGCATATTGCATGGTCGGGTGGTGGACTTTATGATACATAGTTGGTATTAATTTGATCATTTTCTTGTAATGGCCAACTACTCCTTTGACACACTTAACTACTAACAACAAATTAAGGGTTACCCAAAACACTTCATTTTTAGATTAGACATATGCCTCTTTAATGGGCATTATTTGATTGATACCGTGGGTGGTGGGGCCATCTCAGTCATCCCACGTATTATGAGCAGGAAAGTGGTCATGCCAACTTGTGGGTCATCCAACAAGAGCCTCTCATTTTGCAAAAGCTATTCAAAGTCCATTTCCACTTCCGAAAGCTATGGAAACTCCCATACTTTACTACTACTGGCCCTTGGAGCTAGTGTAAGCAAGCACACACAACTATTATGGATCTTTCTTCCATAGGAGCTATATATCATATAATATGGTGTTGATGATTTTATTCAAATTGTCTATAAATTACCCTCTCGCTGGTTAGTCTAAAAAAGTATTATTTAGTTATAATTTTTACCCTTCTAAATTACAGCTCATTCTTGATTTGCTGATATGGTTGAGTACTGCGTTGGTATGATGCTGGCCAGTTCACAGAAATTCCAGTATGGATGAGTGCAAATAGTGTAGAACAAGCATAGCTACATAATAAGGAGATATATATATCCTCACAGTACCAGCAGGCCTAGGCTTCCATAGTATTCTCGACCATGCAACTTACTAAAACGTGCACTTACATAATTTTAATTCTAAAATTCTAGGGGTGATGGCCCCCAAAAGAACTCTTCTGTTGATGCTAAGGTCAACTCCTCCATTCATCAAGTGCATATTTTTATTAATTTGAATATATATAAATATATGTTATCATTGACGTATAGTGTGTATTTAAAGGGAGATCAAACTGGTTGGGCCCCTGAAACAGCTGGACATTTCGAGTACAACCATGAGAAGTGTAGCGTATGATTTAATAAAACCTTTATAGACTTCCCAAAGAAAGATTTTTACTAGTAGTTTATACCCCAACTGGCCACCTGCCACCAGAAAAAAAAAATAAAAAAATAGCAGGCTATGCTGTTTGCTAAGAGTATGATTGACGTAGATGGATTTGAATTTAATTATCTTTTAAATATATTAATATTTGAATTTTGATCAACAAAAAAATTTAAATTTTTCGCTAATTAAGTTAACTTTCGAGTCTTATATTTGATTTCTTAACCCCCAATGAGATGTATTACACGAGGTTACGATCAATAATAATACCACTATTCTTTTCCACTATCTCACTAAGACAGACACTCATAAAAGGCAATCAAAATAGACATCAATCTTCAATTTCTGGCCACTCATGCGGAATAATATGGTGCTTGAGACCATGTTGCTACAGTGTATCCTTCCTTGATCACTAATGCCCTTTCTCTAACACTACTACTCAAACCATATGCAAAGTTATTTATATATGTACAGACACATGCACATGCAGGTAGGCCTGAACACCATCCAGTTCGGTTTAAAGTTTTGAAAAATTTTGAAATCAGACTAAAGAATCGATCTTTTAAAAATTGAAATGTTGAAATTGGATCAAACAAAATGAATGATCGAAACTGGTTTTAGCCAAAAATCGATCTAATTCTTTAGTGCTATTTGATTATTTATTTTCTGTTTGATTTTGGTTCAGCCTTAAATTTATTTTTTAAAAAAATGTCACAATTATAATTATTTTACTTCATTTTATTCACATAAACTATCATTTTAAATATTATGTAATATATTATAACATAAAATTATTTATTTTGAAAGCATAAAATTAATAAAAATATAACTTTATAATTATAAAAAGAATTATATTAAGTAATATTCAATTGTACAAATATATAATATATTTACAATATTTAATTTTTATATTTTTATTTAAATATGTAACATATACATGTATTAAATTAATATATAATCTTAAAATTATACATATATATGTAAATATAATCTGTTTGGTTTTATTTTAGTTTGGTTCTCAGTACAGTTTTTAAAAGAGGAATGAGATTATAATTGATTTTAAATTAATCTCGGTTTGGTTACAGTTTAATCTTCGTCATTCTTTTATATTTTCAGTTCAATATTTATTTCAATTTGATTTTCGATTTAATTTGGAAAACCTGAAGGACAATGCTTAGCCTTATATGCAGGAGTAAAAATAGAAGTGTCTGAATTCGATTTTATATATATATATATATATATATATATATATATATATATATATACACACATAATGGCTTCAGTTGTGGTAGGATTAGAATTTACAACCTTTTAATTTTGGCTAGTACGAGTAGAAAAGGATCATTGATATACATGTGGCATTAGAGATGGTAAATGGGTCGAATAGAGTCATTTCGAGTTTAGTTATTTTTTGGGTTGAATCATTTTTGAGTTGAGGTGATTTCGGATCAGGTTGGGTTTAGATCGTTCAAATTCTCAGGTGGGTTCAGATTATCTATTAGGTCATTCATGCATAAATGATTTCGGATAGGTTTTGGGTTTACTCTTAAAATTGATATTTCAATTTGGGTAAATTGTTATTCAATTTATAAATATGCATTTGAATTTTTTTATCATTTATACAATATTTTCTCACAATTTATTAAAAAAATAATAATTTTCTCTTAAAAATTATTTTGAGTCAAATTTTATATAAAACAAAATTTGATTACAAAAATTTACTTTTATTTAATTCTTAATAAATTAAATGTAATTTATTTTTGAAACAAATCACTATATAATAAAAATAAGTAATTGAACTAAGTCCATATAGAATTATATTCAAGTCATATATCAAAATTTAAACTAATTTACAAACAAATATATAATATTTAATAATAACAAATCACTAATTATAAAAGTTTTTATGTATTATAATAAAAATTTCTATGATAAAATTAATTTTGCCTTAATATGTTAGTTTATTTTGATAAAAATGAAATTCATCACAATTATTATAAAAATAAATAAACTTTTGATAAATTTCTTTTATGTATTAAATTATTTAAAAATTACGGTAAAAATTTAGTCTAATGACCTACAAAATTTAAATGCACATGTGATTTTTAATTGTATCCAAAATTTCAAATTAAGTCGATTACATTCTAATTTGACGAATTGATTTAAATTATACATAAAGTCAAAATTAGAATTTAATAAAGTACATATTTAGGCTCAGTTGACTCTTATACTCTTGTAATTAGTTCAATCAAATCTAAAATTAAGTTTAGAGTTTAATTAATATGATACATTTATTTTAATTTTATTTTTACTTAATTAAATTTATTACGTACTTCTATATGATGAATTATAATTTTACATTTAAATTTAAAAATTAAATTTAAAAATTTAAATTTATAATTCATAAAATATTTCAATCTCTCATTTTTTTTAAGAAAACTCTCTCAATCTTCTTAAAAATTTAATTTTTTTCTTTTAAATAATAATTTTTAAAACTATTTAGAATAAAAATTTCTAAAAAATATTTAAAAATCAATTAGATAAGATTAGTTAAGATGATACTTTATTTTTATTCAATTTATCTCATTTTTGTTTATTAAATTTATTATCTACTTTTATATGTTGAATTTTTTAATTTTTAATTTATATTTTAAAAAAATTTAAAATTTCAATTTATAATTTATAAAATCTTTCAATCCCTCATTTTAAAAAAATTCTCTCAATCTCTCCTTAAAAATATAAACTATTTAAAATAAAAATATTTAAAAATATTTAAAAAATTAATTACATGAGCTCAATTAAGATTTTTTTTAAGATGATGCTTTCATTTTGTATTCAATTTAATCCTTTTTTTTTTTTTGCTTAACTAAATTTATTATATGTACTTCTACATAAATAAATTTAATTTTATATTTAAATCCACAAAATTTTAAAAGGTAAATTTTGTCATTCATAAAATCTCTCAATATCTCATTTAATTTTTTTTCTCTCACCAAATAAATAATTAATTTTTGTCATTCATAAATAATTAATTTTTTCTCTCAATCTCTTTAAAAATTAATTTATATATTTTAAATAATAAATTATTTATATCATTTAAAATAAAACTTATACGATACATTTAAAAAATCAATTACTTGATATAAACTTTATCGTTCTCAAAAAATTTATCCTTGAAATAAAATTTAAGGATTTTATTAGTTTATTATTTAAATATATAAAATAAAATTTTATAATTAAAATCATTAAATTAATGTAAAATTAATTATTTATCAACTAAAATAAAAATAAAATTTAATATTTTTTTGAAAATTATTTAAATTGAGTAAAAATAAAAATATTATTTTAGAAAAATTTAAAATGAATTTTGAGTTTAATTGAACTAATTGAAAAATATAAAGGTGAATTGAGATTAATATATACTTTAAAAAACACTGGTTTTATCTTGGGGTACAATTAAAAAACTAATTCATCATATTGGGGTATAATTGACTTTATTAGAAATTTTGGATATAATTAAAAATTTGTGAAAAGTTTTCAGTATTTTGAGTCATTGAATCCAAAAATTTTAATTCAAAAATTTTTATTATAACAATGAGCATTCAAAATAAATTATGATATAAACTCTTTTATCATAATGTTTTGGCACAATATATTGGCATCAAATTTCAATTGCCCACCAAATTAGATATAAAAAGTAATATTGTCATAATAATATTTTGTAACTGTGTTAAATAATTTTCTAAAACTGATAAAATTATTTTATCACAATAAATAACTTTTATTCTTACTAAATAATTTGTTATTATAAATAAAAAAATTGTAATTTAGGCACATGAAAATGATAACATTGAATAACTGATAATTGTGTTAAATAATTTTATAAAATTGATAAAATTATTTTATTACAATAAATAACTTTTATTATTAATAAATAACTTGTTATTATAAATAAAAAAAAATTGTAATTTAGGTTTATGAAAAGATAAAATAAAATTAGTAAATTTTATTAAAAATATAAAATATTAACTTGTTTAAAAAATAAATAAATTTCAATTTCAATTTAATTAAATAATTTAAATATTTTTTAAAATAAATTTATTTTTATTTTTATTATTCTACTTAATATATATATATATAGTAATAATTTTTTTTTATTATTATCAGGTCAATTGGATTGGGTCACGAGGTTGATCTTATTTGACCTAACTCGATTTTAAAATTTTCAAGTCATTTCATACTTGTTTCAGATCAAGATTAAGTTCAAATCACATTTTTCAGATAGATTCGAGTAGGGTAAAAAACTTGTCACCGGTGTGTGGCGTACTAGGAAAATATTATGTATGTATTTTTCCAAAAAAAAAAGAAGTGGGAATGTGTGTATAATATAGCGTGGCATACTAGGAAAATATTATGTATGTATTTTTCCAAAAAAAAAAATGAGTGGGAATGTGTGTATAATATAGGTTTTCTAGTTGTAGTCATCCCAATATATAAATATAATTGAAGGTTTGACAATCTGTTGTATTAATGGCCCTGAGTTGCTTGAACGCAAAGGAAGTTCCATTGGGAGAAGAATGCTCGACAATTCTTGTTCAATCTCTGCATCTACTGCACCTTCTCCTTCTCTCTCTCTCTCTCTTTCTCTCCAATAAACAAATATTATTAGTATAAACCCAGATAGATAGAAAGTCTCATGGAAGCAAACACAGTCTCATATGTCAACTTTGTGCAACATTTGTTGTGCTAATCTAACATCTATACCACATTTTAACCTCTCGTCATCAATAATCTTTCATACCCATCTCCTCTTTCTCTCCATGCAATCGCTTCTCTTCTTGATCCTTTTTTTCCCCATCATCACCATCATCATCTTCTATGGCCATGAAAATCACCATTTCTCATCCTATCTTTAGCACCATTCTTTGGCTCTCTCTTTTTATTTTCATGTTCTTTGCTGGTTGGTGCTCTTTCCTTTCACACGATATTGTTAACACTAGCAATAATAATAATCATCATGTTCCTATGCCTCATCATCAAGCTTTGAGCCACACTAGAAAAATGTTGGCCACCAAATTTGATTTCACCCCATTTCTCAAGAGATCGCAGCGCCACCGCCACCACCACCACCACCATCGCCACCACCAACACAGGCGGGACACGTTGGTTCACCCCGAACCGGCAGCCGGAAGCGAGATTGACCCACGGTATGGTGTCGAAAAAAGGCTTGTTCCAACCGGTCCAAACCCTTTGCACCATTGATTAATGAGGTTTTTCTTTTCTTTTCATTTTCTTTTTGGTTTCATACAACTTTTGTATTATTCATGTTAATTAATCTGTAATAATCTTATTTATTCTTCCCCACGCCTTCCATCCCTCCAAAAAAAAAAAAAAAAACAAAAAAAGTCTAGTGGGATTTCTTTAATTAGTTGTATAATTCTATACTTGTTAATTCAGAGAATGGAAAATCTTTATTCAAATTCATTTTTCTTCATACACCATATGTATTAGACATATATACACTGCCTTAGTGGTTATCTTTTTGTTTCATTTCTTTCTTTTAAAAATAAAAATAAGGTTTAAAAATTAGAATTTGATAAAACTGAACTTTTTCTTTATTTTTTTAAATATTTCTAATAAATATGAAAAAATAATAAAAAGCACAGCATTAACAAACGCGTTCCAAATAATTTGTAATTTTAACATGTATGATTATAAAAATGTTTCTACATGCATATTATTTAGTATTAATTTCTGCTTCGTACGCTGAATATTTCATCTTCATGGTCACAGAATATCACGTTTGATCATGCAAATAATTAATTATTTTTAAATAGATTGCGATAGAGAGAGCGTGAGTGAGGCAATAGTATTATATGGTTAGCTCAGCTGTGACGGCACGGCCCCGTCATGGGAAGCCAAATTACTTTAAGCTTAATGTGATAGGACCTGTGAGAAGAACAATAAATAATAATTCATGTATCTAGCAATTACCTCAAGGGGTTGGCTGTTATTTAACTACACAAATGATCATAATGGACTTTAGGGTCACATGATTCTTAATTTAATGCAACTTGTAGACTTTGGAGGATGGAAAGAAATATTTGATATCAAATAATTATTTTATTTATTTTATTGGAGGTTTGTTAGAGCTGGAAAATAATTATATATCACTTTAACTCTCATTATTAGTAAATTTCTCACCATATTAATTAATAAATGAAAAATCAAATTTGAAAACTTTAGTTTTAATTAGTATAAAAAGATTAATCAAATTATGTCTTAATGATTATGTCAAAGGTTAATTACTCAAGTCTATCGTTGATCTCCTTATACTCTTAACGAAATAAAAGAATTGAAATCTAATTTTTTATTCATTAATATGGTACGTATTAAAAAATAAATAAAAAATTTGATCGTGTATTTTTTATTCATTAATATGGTATGTATTAAAAAAATAAATAAAAAATTTGATCGTGTGGTTCTTGATCCTTGATCTATTCAAATCATCTTCAAAATTATAAAACTAAAACTCCAAGCTCTAGTCGAAATTTGATAGCAGTAACACTAAAAAGTTATTTTACAACCTCATTTATTAATAGTTAATAAAAGACAAAAATATCATTTTTTAAAAATTTGTTTTATCTTATTTTAAATATTTATATAAAATAATTTATTTTAAATTATTATACATAAATTTTATAAAAATATTATATATAGAATATTTTAATTACTAAAAATAATATATAATAATTAACATTAATAAAAATAATTATTAAAATTTTACAAATACAAAATAGTAATTGTAATATCATAAAATTTGAAATAATATATTATAATGATATGTGAAAATAGATTATTTATTTATTTAAATATATAAAATATTAAAATGCTACTTATATTAGTTATTTTACAAATTAACAGTAACAATTAAATAAAATTTATCACACTTAACATCAAATTACTGTTAAGTATTAGCTATTAATTAACTATTATTATAAACCGCTGTCAGCTACATTATCTTAGATCCTGACAACAACCCAGCATAGAATCCAAAATCTCTGTTTTGAAAATAGGAAATGAGTTAAATATTTTTTTTCTCATGGTCAAATCCCAAAGAGTGCGTTAGTCGCACTTAATGCCCTCATTTTTATTATCTTATGTTTAAAGTTGTCCAAAATTTCAACGTTTAGTTTGATATTAGTTCAGATAAAGTTAAAGGGTTAACAAATCTTCTTTCCTTTTTTTTTCTTTTGGGTGTGTGTTAGACTTTTCTCTTGGTTTCATCTAATCCAGAAGAATCATCATGTGCTCAGTGCTTATTGGGTTTTGTGGCCTTATTATCACCAATCCTCTTCAAATTTTGTAAATAGGAGCTAAACTTTTCAATCATTCATGCCCTTGTGTGAAACTATTGTTGTAGTTTATTGGTTTGACTTTAAGTATGGTTAGTGGCAACACCACTTGATGGTGGAGGATTCTCTTCTTTTAGGTTATGATCCATGGAGGATTACAACGGGAAATTAGCCAAAGAGAGAGAGAAACCATATGATATGCCTTTCTCTCTTTCAATCAATTTCCTAGATTATATGGATCTTCTTTTGCATAGTGTGACATTACGACAAAGAGAGGCTTTCTCTTTCAAGTATATCATATTTCAATTGATTAAACTGCTTTTTTATGCTAATCTTGTCAGTGTAAATAAAATTTTTAAGGGTAGAAAATTGTCAAGATTTTAATTACAAAATAAATATTGACCAATAAATTACTATTAGATTCTTTCTATAATATGTGAGATTAGGATGCTAATATCCTTCAAATTGTGTTATCGAACAAGTAATTCAATGATCAAAATAAGAGTAGGGATATAAAAAAAAATATTTAGATATTTGTAAGTTATTTGAAATTATTTTAAAAAGACATTGACTAGATATTAATTGAACTTAAACTTACTTAAGTAATTTGTAGAGTCGAATTTAAGTATTAAAATATTCCACTGAAAATATTTGTGATTTTAATTAAATTTTAATATTTTTACTTTTTTTTTTATCCTTAATGTATTAATAGATTTATATAAATAATTGAGTTAACCAGTATAAATTCAAGCTCAATTGAATTTGAATTTGATAATTTTAAAAAATATAAAATAACTAGTTGTATCAAATCAAGAGGACATTTGAATACTTTGAATGTTTTTATAAGTTAAGCTCAAGTTTGAAACCTAAAGTTTCGTTTAGTTTGATTAGATTCATTTAGAGTTTGACTCAATTTAATTACACCTTTAAATAAGAGAAGATTTTAAATCCAAATTTCACAATCCTTTTTCAACTTTTAAAAACTTTTGATATATCAAAAATAATCTTTAAACCCTACAAAGATTTAAGACCACCTCTAATATATCTGGAAACATAACAAAAATTTTAATTTAATGATAAACATATTTTCTTTAAACATTATTTTCCTTACTTTTTAGATGAAATGGTATTAATTAAGTTTTTCTATTCTCATTATCTAAAATATTTTTTAATTAACAGTATAGTTAATCATTTAATTTTTTATTTGAACCTTCGATATATCATGATTTTTATTTTGTTTGTTATTGTTTTTGTCTTTGACAGTTTTATCCTTGAATAACTTATTTGAAACTGATTGTTCAGTTTTTAGATTTTTATTTAAACATACATCTTTCTTATTATCTGTGAAAAATCTACCAAGAGCTTCTTTTATGATTGAACTAATTTTTATTTTTTTTTTTAAAGTTTTGCATATCCTAATTCACAATTTATATTAGACATTTTTTGAGAAAATTAAAAAAAATTAAATTGTAATCAGAAAATAAATTAAAGGATTTACAAATTTAAAAAGAAAAGCAAATAAATATTATGCAAAAGAAAAAAAAAGAGCAAAATTTGAAGTTTAGAACAATAAAACTTAAGAATCTTCACTTGTATCCCAATTTTTCAAATTGAGCGATATTTTTTATTTTTATTCTTCTACAAGAGAAATTAATCAATAATAATGATAGAGTGAAATAGAGAAGTTAGATTGATAAAAGAAAATAATAAAATAAAAGAGAATTTTTTAAGATGAAAGTAATATGAAAAAGAAAGTTTGGACTAAACATAAAAATGTAAAACTTGAAAATTCCTATATTAGTTGTTATTTTAAAAGCGTTAGTTAGAATTCCATTCATTTATACTTGTGTTGAAAAAATAAAAGCTATTATTGGTTTTTATTTAAAATATCATTAAAATTAAAATTTTATCCACAAAAAATTAAAGGAATTGATTATAATTATTCTGCAAAAAAAAAAAAAACTAATCTATAAATTTTTTTAAAAAAACTTTAATCCAATTTTTTTTTTAAAAAATAACTTTATTAATCTGAAGTTTGAGGCCTTCCTCATGGGTGGCCTACCAGTCGGGCCTCTAAAGGCTTATAGGGTGAAAAATAAAAGTTATATGTTAAATACTGGCGTAGATAAACAGACTAGACCTGAATAATAATCACACATAAGAGTAGGAAAGCTGTCCATGCCAATGCTATAGCATGATGCTGCTGCTGCAGCAGCTTCACATGACTCCTGCACTTCACAGGTAGAACCCACCGTCAAATGTGACTCATAATTTTTATTTTTTATTTTTGTTTTCAAGAAAAGAAGAGTGCTTTCATTACACATAGACAAAGTCAAACACTTGTCTTGCAATAAAATATTTAATTTGAAAAAAGGGCCAAACTTAAACCTCGTCCTACATCAACCATTGCGTAACAGAAGAGGTTAACTTGTACATCAATGTAGTCTTGGACGGCCAAAGACCAAGAAAAAGGAAAATTTTCAAAAACCATCATAATATATATATCCAGTTTAAGATATTAATTGAATATAATCAGTAAATTGATATTATAACATACTTAAATGATCAACAAACCTTAGGCAGATGCATAATAAGAGATCCAAAAATACATATGCGCCCCAGCAGGCCTGCAAGCTTTAACAAAATCCTTCTTCATATCACCGGCAATGAAAAACCAGTGTACCTGACCCCCTATGTGTGGGCCTGAGTCCGTACTCCTTCCCAACCCTAAAGTCCTTACCAGTGGCGCAAGAATCCTTTCCTTTATTTGAAAGCCTCAGGTGATGGGTATGATGGGCTCACTTTAAATAGAAGTATAATAACTCAACATGCTTAAGAACAAAGAGATGCAAGAAAAAAAACTTCAATTAGTTCCCTGCACAACAAAATGGATCCACTAAAGCTACAATGATCTAGTCTCTTATGATTACGAATGATACATCAAATACGCTATCATTGTGAAGGCACCTTCCAATCGCTTGTACTTTACTAGGCAAACTACAAAACATTCAAAGTCAAAATTAATTTTGTTTTCATGGCTAATAAAAGGGGAAAGTAGCGTAAAAAAACACAGAAAAGAGCTGTTGTTGCACGAGAAAATATGAAATGATCAACACAGGCAACTCAAGGCTTCCATAATTTCAATGTGCAGTCTTCACTGTATGTTGCAACAAGATTCCGATGGGGATGATGAACTACACCTATTACATCCTTCTCATGTACCTGTCAGACATTAGAAAAAGAAAAATCAAAACAATAGCAGTGAAGACTGCAGTGTATACAGGCTCAATACAAACACTAGCAGATGCACAAATTTTTTAGTTCATGCATGTAGAATAATCTTAGGCTCTAGCGTTTGATGCTGTTTGCTCATATATCAAACACTAACATAAAACTGTATAGATACTCGGAGCTTTGACAGTGCTCCATGTATTGGGAAAAAAAAAAAAAGTGGAATGTACATATAAAATATTTCACTGGTTAAGATACGTTGAAAGAGGAGACTGCCAAATGTGGCTAAACTTATATTAAAATTCTTCCCAACTTTCAGGACTGCAATTGAGAACTTTAGTTAAATTTCATAAAATTTTGGTGGCAAATGAAGGCGGCAGAGAAATCTGAGGGCCTATCGAACCAAATTAGCCCCTACCAATTTTACATACCTTCATTAGATGCTCTAGTTTACCAGATTGGTGACTGAAGCAGTACATATTCCTGCAGATGGTTTTCAGAACATATCAGTTGACATAATTGGAAGTAGTGCCACAGATGCCAAAAAAAAAAAAAACTAAAAAAGCAGGTCAGTTTTCCTGCAGAAAATTATTCAGCAAATCTATTGCAGATTTCAACAATGATGGTGACTGCAAATTTAATTGTCACAGGTAGGACAGCAAAAAGATCTTAGCATGAGGCAGTAAGTTGAATGTTACAAAGCCATCCAAGGCTAAAACACATAACCCCCTAAACAACAATGAAAAACAGTGGACAGGGTACAATTTGAAATGCATAGCAAAATTTGCAAACAAAATGAATAGGCCTAAAATCTAGATCTATAAATATCAGTTTTATATATGTGAAGTTGCATGGCTGGTAAAAAAGGAACGGGGATGTGGTTTTGTTTCGACTTCTAGATAAGCCTCGCCTTTTAATCGGGTCAAGCTTGAAAGCCTAAACTTTAATCTTGTATACTTTGCCAACTTGGTATTTCCTGATGCTGCACCAGTACACCCCCACCCCCCACCCTTCTTTCCAATCCCATTAACTATCAACTTCAGCAGCAGTGAGAAACAAACAAAATTAAAAAAAAAAAAAAAGCGTGTATTTGATCAAAGCCAAATTATCAGGTCTAATACAATGCAAATCGACAATGCCTCATGCTAATTAGAAGATAATATTGTCATTCACAGCCCAAAATAGTCTATACTAAACCACTATATTGAAGGAACGTTAACATGTGCAAATAAGAAATAGTTGTCAATGCCACCAGAATACAAGTAAACTTTCAGTCAAGGGAGAAAGCTTCAATTGACAAGTAGCAACAATTGAACTACAATTTTTAGATGATGATAAATAATTTGATACTGATGGGGGGAAAAAAGAAAGAAAGACTAAATTTCCAAAGAACACATTTAAGTCCAGTAGTTCTAAATCTGATCAGACTATGAAGGAGGGGATAATTAATAGCTAAAACTCATCTCATGAATCTTGATTGAAAAAGAACTCAATTTGCAGTCAAATTACACTTTTCTTACTGGCTATGCATGCAAATAATTGCATATTAGATGCCTCAATAATCAGGGATGTTGATTAGTAAACCCTGCTTATTTAGCAACGGCATCAACGACTTCTGTATTGTATCCATGTTGCTTCTAGATTATAAATTCTAATTGAAGTTCTACTTCTTTCAAGTTATCACTTACATCAAAGGCAACATAAGAAGATGACAAAAAGAGATGGCAAACAAAGAATAACCAGCAGGTGCAGGAAAAGAAAGAGGAAAGGGACAAAAAAAGTAGCAAACAAAGAATAAGACATTTAGCAGCATAGCATTTCTAGGACCTCCTTCATACTGATTTTATTACAACATAGGATCAAACTTTAGATCGCCCAAACAAACTTTAGCAAAATTGTAAATGAAAGTGAGTTAAATGGAGAAAAAAGTCCATATTGCATACCAGTAAAGATTTACAGAAACAAGCAGTCAAACATCAAGAACTCAAGCAATACCTGTCTTCACCAACACAATAGATCCATTCCCCTTTTGGCGATAAACATGCTGCAACAAAATCTCCACCTTCTCTTTTACCAGATGAAAAGCTCTTCACAACCTGCAGTGTAATGACTCAAAAGCAAATCTTCAATCAATAATAATTTCCCCTCTATATTCACAAGTATTTCCTTCAATTTATAGGAAACTCAAATTCACCGTATTAAATTCCTAAACTAAGTTGCTGATGCAGTTGGCCGCCCCCCCCCCCCCCCCCACCAAAAAAAAAAAAGGTCCACAAATAATAAAACCAGGACTCTTTTTTTTTTTTGGGTTTTTGAACTTCTCTGAAATAATTTTATTTTTGTAAGATAACAATAATCATCTCTACAATGAATGAATTTTTAAATCATTAATAACAA
>CATIWR010072047.1:0-13253 GCA_949677035.1 Omphalea diandra
TATATATATATATATATATATATATATATTACTTAATTTCAAACATATAGTTGGAATATAATATTCCAAGTTTTCTATTTAATCAATATATATTACTATGGATACTAAAATTTCTAAATAAATATTTCTTCCTAATAAATAAATAAATATTTTTATAAAATGAATCAAAATTAGTAGAAATTTCAAAATAAGAAGCCCAAAACTAGTCCAAACTTCATAATTAACAAAAATCAGAAAACATAACACAAATTTACAAAATCACAAAATTCCTAAAAAATATATAACTATTTTTACAAACAAATAGAAATATTATAACAAAAAACCCAAAAACAGTCTAAACATTATCATGAATAGAAATTAACAAAAACCAAAAAATGCAACCAAATTTTACAAAATCACAGAATTTCTAAATAAATATTTTTTCTTAAAAAATAAATAAATTTTGTTTACAAAATGAAAAAAAATTAACAAATATCCTAGAACAAAAAAGCAAAAAACAATCCAAACTTCTTCATTAATAGAAATTAAAAAAATATAACAAAAAAATCCAAATAGCCCTAACATTTTTTTTTCATAAAACATGAACAAAACCAAATTTATTAACAAATATAAACATTAATCCTAACCCAAATTACTATCAAAAAAAATATTGAAACACAAATCAACATAAATTACATAATCTAATTCAATTTATACCAAAACAAAAATTAAAATCTCATATAAGAACAACAAAATTGATCAAAAACTTTCTAATCATTCACTGTTAATAAAAAACGCTAGAAATAGAATAAAGATAAATTAGAACATAAATAACCTAAATTCATGAAATTTCATGCTGACCAAACAAAAATTCAACAAAAATAAATACTTACTTGAGAAGAGAACTCGCAAAAGGCAATTACAACAGTGAAATTATAAATCACAACCAACCAACATAATGAACTCTAGGCAAAACATGAAGGAAAATGAGAGAAAATCAAAGAAAATGATGATTCAGTGAATGTGGAAGAGAGAGATAGCGAGAGAGAGAGAGAGAGTTGAATAGAGAGTGAATTAGTGAGAGAGATAAAAAGAGATCGATAATCATAGGAAGAGAGGGAGAACGCTACGAGGAGAAGAAGAAATCTATCATTTAACATCCTAACTTAGCAACGAATTTTTTCGTCACTATCCCTATTATAGCCTTTGCACGAATAAATCTATTTCTAATTGACATACCAAATGGCTCCCCTAGTTATCGATGACTTGTTTCCGTCGCTAACCTGCCAATGACAAAATACCAATGGATCAATATTTATCGCTAATTTATTCCCTTGTTATTCTCTTGCTAGTCCCTCGCCAAACTTTATGCCACAAAATGATTCACACATTAGCGATGGAATAACGGTAAGTTTATCTCTGACGTCAATTTCTTGTCGCTATCTATCACAAAACCATCACAAATTATGATTCGTCACAAAACCGTCTCTTTTGGTAAATAGCGATGAAATTTGGTTTGTCACTATTTTCCTTCATTATTTTGATACTTTTTATAGTGTTGTAGGCAAAGAGTTTAGTATGAAATGGACAAGAAAAGCATAAGAAATATCAATTTTCAAGGATTTAAGTTGAGTAGCAATATCTCTCATCCTCATAATGTGTTCATGCACTCCCTTAGAATTGTCAATTTCATTCTTGAAAGTTTCTTCACGAGAGTGCTTGCTAATACCTTATCGAAAGTAACAAAATGTTTTTCAATTGCTTTCATGAGATTTTTGACATTCTCACATTGTGGGATTGAACACCTAATGTTCTTGTTTATATGAGTCTTCATGAGCAGCCGTCTTGGTCAGCGCCTAGTCTCTTTTGAA
Source organism: Omphalea diandra (assembly GCA_949677035.1). NCBI lineage: Eukaryota > Viridiplantae > Streptophyta > Magnoliopsida > Malpighiales > Euphorbiaceae > Omphalea > Omphalea diandra. The sequence goes on from CATIWR010072047.1 coordinate 1,851, forward strand.
GTGAAACAATTGGATATTTCTCTTTGCTCACGTTAAGAATTCTGTGATGGTGTACTTGATTCCGTGAGAGCAAGTGGCACATCCTCACGAATCACCAAGTCAGGATCCATAAACCCAAGTGATAAAAGGATTTGTTCTTTTCAATCAACAAAATTATCCCCACTTAGCACTAAAATATTAGTTATCCCCGCTTAGCATTAAAATATTAGAAGTATGCACTAAAGTAGTAGGAAAAACTGTATTAGACCAAGAAAACAAAATAAATTTCATGCTACAAAATCTGAAATTATTGGTAAAATTTATACTCTCTACGGGCAAAAATAGCAACATGCATGATTTCACCAATCCACATTTCAGAACTAGTTCTTGATGAATACCAAATAAATAATCTATATATGAAGGCCTAAGAATATTAGTTTTGCATTTAAACTTTATTACCTTATTACAATTAATTTATAAGAAAATAATTATTTTCCTATGGGTCAAATAATTATTTTTATAAATTAATTATGCATGGATGTCATTTATTTTATAGTCTCAAAAATATACATGCATAACTATAAATACTGCATTATTTGAGATATTGTGGGTATTTTCAAGATAAAAATAAAATACAAAAGCATGACCTCAATTTCAATTAACAATTCAATATACATTAATTTGTGTAGGTCCATATAGATCGAAGCATATACAATGATCAAAAAAATATTAATTTCAAACGCGAGATGTCTAACAAATATATAAATGTGTTCATAAAGAATCAGTGAATAAATATTGCCAGTGGAGTTTCTATGTAACTCTTAATAGACTGAACTGGTGTCCTCAGTTAGTACCAAAGTGCGATTTACTGGCCAAACGGGGTGCACAATCAATTCATCATGTCTTTGTGCGTGAGACCATATCCAGTTACGAATGGAGATGCAAGCCAAACGCATTAAACCCTGAATGGCCAGGGCTGTGAATTATCAACGTGCCATCACCATGTTGTAAACAGATACCATATAGCCCTCTTTTTTTTTTTTTTTTTTTACACAGTATAAAAGCATATTGCAATTTGTGTTAATGTGAGGTTGTGGGCCCGATTGCTTGTTAAGGTAAATAAGTATTTATGGGGCATACAATACAATAACAATGACTGATGGACGTGAAACAGTAGTAAACCATATTCCTCCAGTCCCAAATCGGTCACTAGGAAGAAATTACTAGATAATCGTGTTGCAATGCACCTTCACTCGCATAAATGTGTAATCCGTCACTAGCATAAATGTGTAATCCGTCATCCATAATTTCAGTGAAAACCAATATGGGAGTACAAGGTGCAATAAAATCTATATGCACCGGGAGCACCTAATATTAATAATAACACAAGTCTTTTCATTAAATTACAAATGTTGCTTCCATTAATCACGCACATCAAATCACCATGAGATGGGTTGCAAACGTGTGACCACTTTGGATTCAAGAATGGTTAAAAACGTCATCTATTAGCAAGTATATATGTATATCTTGTCCGTTTCAAAAACAACAAAGCAACAAGAATCCGGAATTGAATTTTTTTTTTTTTATAAATAAAAGGAAACCCATATAACAAGAGAAAAAAAAGTAATAAAATTAAAAATTGAAGAGTAATATCAGATAACTCATATATAATACTGAATAATATGGTTAAAGTATGGGATACCACAACTGTAAAATAAAAATAGAGAATTTTGTATATATATTTAATTTCAGTCAAAATTATAAATGTTTGAGGCTCCAGTCATAATTGTTTCAAGTAAATTAGAGAAACACAAAATTCAAACCCTATGTATTTAGTGTCTTCGAACCTATACCAAAAGTAACATAAAATGTCACAAATCTTTTTATATTGGATAGTCTAGGAACCTTAATTCATATATACTTTAAATTGTTTCTTACCATTAAAGAAACATATAGTTGTAATTAATAATTGTTGTAATCTTTTCTAGAGTTTCATTATTATCCAACTATTTAATTTAAATAAATATTCTAATTTCTCAATAAATAGACTACTAAAAGTCTCTTTTTAAAAGAGACGTGTATACCATAATTTACATGTTGAGTTAGCAACATAGTTATATATATATATATATTATGTGCAACAACTAGTTTTATTGTAAAATCAAAACACTTCTAACACAAATTCGAGACAACTCTAATTTTTAAAATTGTGTTTTCTCGAATAAAAACATGGTGCAGCAATACTGTCTTATTCATTTCTCAAAATCCTAATTTAGTAAATTTTAGGGTAAAAAAATGCCAATTATAAATATAACAGCAAATGATGAATGAAACTTCAATTGCCATAGTTCCAAAATTTTCAAAATTGACAATGACTTAAAAGATGTTTTATCACGTGAGATTGAATTTATAATAAGCTACAAATCCTTAAATTTCAAAATTCTAGATATAATCATCCTCATATATTTTTATTTTCCTTTTTCTTTTTTTTTTGAATTCATGATCTTATCACTTTATAAGCACCATTAAGTTAAGAGCATGTTTGGTGTATAAAAAATTGGAAATAGAATAAGATTTCAATTTCATTTTTATATTTGATATTTTAATTTACTTCAAAATTTAAGAATGAGATTTCAAAAATTTAAAATGTCTCACTATTTTTCTTATATATAGATATACAATCAAATAAAAATATTATAATCGTAAAACACTTGTCTTAAAATAAGATTCACTTTTCATTGTTTAGTGTAACCAAATATTGTAAAATTTATTTAGGATTTAGTACATGAATTTAGAACAACAATCAATAGTTAAAGGGAAACGAATTTCATACATGAATGCACATTAGATCCAAGATTATTTTGAGTCATAGTTACAATCGCTGAAATTAAATACCAAAATAATAGATTAGAAGAAAGAAATCAAGAGTTAAGTCTTTTTCTCCTTAACTTTCTCTCAATACGACTATTAATGAGTGTAGCAAATAGGGTTAGTGTTAGAAGGCAGGAGATGAGACTTAACATATTTATAATAAATTTAACAGACTCATCCATCACAAGTTCATGTTAAATTAGGTCTGCACATTACCGTATTTCATATCGACCCACTAAAAGTGTCATAAGCTCATAACTCATTTGATCACAATTTAAATGAGCGTACCCACAAATCAATAAACTATATTATTCAGTCTGTTTTATAAAAAATTAAAACAAACCAATAATTAATATTAGCCCATAAAAAATTCTAACATTCTCTCACTTGGATAATATGAATTATGACATTTTTATATTTTATAAATAATATTTTTGAAAATGACTCTCGAACTGGATACTTTAAACTCAAATATGACTACAAAATTTTAGAAAACATATAGTTTATTGATAAAATGACACTTTAAATATAATCTTGTCCACATTAAATTATCAATATCGGATAATGACAGTAATTATGCCCCTTATTAGCATAGTACCAATCTATAGTCACAAATATTGACAACTTAACTGACTTGGATTTCGATATGACAGTGTAGCAAGAAAATAACACTCGCATGTGATCAACACACTATTTTCTTTGTCAATCTTCTAAATATTTCTCTTTCGCACATACTCAAATGAGCAAGAGAAACTCATAAGATTTCGCAATAAGGATTTTGTTTCCATTTTGGAAATACACATAACATATGTCTTAGCATTTGTTTCCAGAAACACAATTGAAAACTAATAAATATAGCTTAAGATAATTACACTAATTTTAAGTACATCACACACAACTCATAGCATGCTATATATATATATATATATATATATGTTGAATATGCACATATGCATAACAAAAAATCACAAGGTATTTAATTCGTATAAAACAAATATATATGAATAAGCAATATAGTGAAATTATTTAACTTAGACGTTCAATTGTAAGCATAAAACTCTCACTAACCAAACACATCAAAAGACTCTACAACACCTATATCACTAACATGTTTCTTGAAAATTATGGGTTTAACTCCTTTGGTTAGAGGATCAGCTAACATCAAATCAATACTAATGTATTGAATCTCAATGTCTCATTTCTTTACTAAGTCTCTGACTGTAAGATATTTAATCTTCATATACTTAGAACCACTCGAACTTTTATTATTCTTAGAAAAGAACATAATAATATTATTATCACAATATATTCAAAGTGGCCTAGTAATAGAATCAACCACAAGCAAATCAGAATAAAATTCTTCAACATATAACTTGTGTACTAGCACCATAACAAACAACAAACTCAGCTTGCATAGTAGAAGAATCTGTAAGTGTTTGTTTAACACTTTTCCACGAAATAGCACCACCGACAAACCTAAAAATATAACCCGAAGTGGACTTCATATCATCTTGACAACTTGCAAAATTAGAGTCCAAATACTCTACTACTTCAAGATCATCCACCCGCTTATAAACTAGCATATAATATTTTATCTTTTGCAAGTTTCTCATTACTTTCTTAGCAGCTATCCAATGATCCCATCCAAGATTAGAAAGATATCGACTAAGAACACTAACAATGTATGTAATTTCTGGTCTTGTACACATCTAGGCGTACATCAAGCTGCCAACTGCACTTGCATAAGGAATATTATTAATAGAATAAACACTATTAACAGTCTCATCATAAGATACAGGATCAATAACATGACCTATATTATAATCACTTTTACCAAGATAAACCTCATAATCATCTGAAATTGTTGACCTTCTCGCCCCAATAGACCTTCTAACAAATAATGCTTTAATTACGACAGGCTTTGGAGGATTCTTAATAGGAGGAAGAAGATCAACTGCACCCTCACCCTCACCACCTATTTGAAAAGGAACCCGTATAATCTTTTCATGAGATGAAGGTAAAGGAATGGTTGCAATTTCACCTTGTACATCATGAATAGGTGGTTGAGAAATGCCTAAATCAGTAACATTCATCTCCAAAAACTTTGCAATCATGGACTCTACAATCCTTATGCCACATGTAGAACAATACTTTAGAATGAGTTGGGTACCTAATAAAGTACAATGAGTAGTTCTAGGGTCAGTCTTTTTCTCATTTGGATTATATATTCTAACCTCAGCAGGACAACCCGAAATAAGAAAATGGTTCAAACTAGGTTTTCTACTAATTCACAACTAAAAAGGTGTTTTAGGTACAGATTTACTAGGGACATGGTTTAAAATATAAACGACAGTTTTAATAGCCTCACCCTATAAGAATTCAGATAAGTTAGACTTGCTCATCATGTTCCTTATCATATCCTTCAAAATACGATTACGTCTTTCAGTGACATTATTTTGTTTGAGACTACCAGACATGATGTATTGGGCAACTATTCCACACTTTTGCAAAATTTGGCAAACAGTCCCATATGTTGCCCAGTCTCATCATATTTTCCATAATATTCACCCACCCTTACAGTCAAACCTTATAATTTTAATGACTTTTTTAAATTATTTCTCAACCCCAGTTTTGAAAATTTTGAACATCTTAATAATATCAGATTCATCCTTTATCAAGTATAAATAACCATAACGGAAAAAATCATCAATAAAGGTAATCAAATATTTATTGCCACAAATAGTAGGTGAATGAGGTCCACTAATATCAGTGTTAATAATCTCTAGAATATCTAAACTTTTATTGGCACTTTTCTTCTTAATTTTAATCAATTTATCTCTTATACAATCTAAACAAACATCTAGATTCTCAAAATCAAGAGAAGGAAGAATGTCATCTTTCACTAGTTCTTCAATTCTTTCTCTACATATATGATCTAAACATTTGTGCCACAATGAAAATGATTTTTCTTTAACTAAGGATCGTTTGGTCACAACATTGGCTTCACAAGAAGGTTCACAATCACTAGCATTATCCAAACACAATCTATATAAATTATCGAACAAAACACATTCACTAATCAATTTAAAGCCTAAAAACATATTAGCTCTTCCATTACCAATAGTAAAATGATATCCAATTTTATCTAAAATAGAAATAGAAATCAAGTTTCACCTAAAAGATGAAACATAAAAGGTGTTCTCTAAAATGAGATAAAATCTAGACTCAAATGTTAACCTAACTACTTTAACTTGCTAGACATTTATCTCCAAATTATTTCCAACTCTAAGCTTGGACTTCCTTTCACTTGGCTTTCATTTGTTTATGAATCCTTACAAGGTAATAACAACATGAATAGTTGCACCACTATCAAGCCACCAAAAGTTTAGTGGTACATCAACCATATAAGATTTAAAGCAAACATAAGCCAAAGGAATACCTTCTTCTTCTTTCTTCTTTAGCCAAGCTGTGAATTGATGACAATATTTTCTCTTATGACCTTCTTTATGATAAAAGAAACATTTCACCTTACTCTTGTGGACAATTTCAAAATCACCTTTCTTCTTGGTCTGACTCCTATCATGCCATTTAAAATTCTAATTCTTCTTAGGAGCATAATAATTAAGTTTAAACTTACATTTATCCTTTTACGAATCATCCGTAAGTCACTAGCATGACAACTCACCCTTCTCTTTCAAAATTTTCTTATCCTCAACATCATATTTAGTTATAAGGTTATTAATAGTCCATGTAGTGTTTTGGGTGTTATAGGTAGTCTTGATTTGACAAAATTCAAAAGGAAAAGTATTTAAGGCTTGGTGAACTATGAATTCATCAGAAATCTCAAGTTTAAGACCCTTAAGTTTGGTTTGAAGGTGAACCATATTTAGAATGTCATCCCTCACACCCCTACTATGATTGTATCTCATACTGGTTAATTAACTCATAAGGGTCTCAGCCTTAGCCTTATTGGATACAAAATATCTATCTTCCACAGCAGCAAGAAAAACTTTGACAGTAACATCAGTGGACAAACTACTCCTAAGGTATCTCATGACCATAAGATTAAGACGATTAGATCTCTCTCACTTAGCATGTAATTCCTTTTCCTCGATATTGCTTTCATGGGTGGGTTTTGTAGGCTCATCTTCATAAATGACATAATCTATCTCACTCATTCCTAAAACAAACTGAATATCGTCTTTCCACCTCTTAAAGTTTGTGCTAGTCAAGAGTTCAACAATCACAATACTATTGTTGAGACTAAAGGAGACTGTTTGCGACAAAACAAAAGTATGTATTAGAATTGGGCTATATACAAAATTAAAGTTATAATTTACACAATCTAGAAAATTCTGACATCACTACATATTCTCCTTTGGGCAGAATATGCACATGCAATAGAATTTCTAGTTATGAAGCACACAATCGAGATTACACTAGTTTTCGAGAAATCTATCCTTTTTGGGCAGACAGACTATCTAGACTAATACAGCTCTTAACACAAATAGTTTCATTCCAACAAACACTCCCAAAATCAATGCATCTAATAACCCCCTTTGGGTAGGTTATTATATACATTAATTTGAAATTATCTCTTCCCAAAAATTAAAAAATAACTTTACGAATTTCAATGGATACTCCACTTTGATGGTAACACTCATATCAACTCATAAAATTATTTTTAATTAGAGATTTATACAAGTCCAATTAAAATATGTATCAAATGCAATTATATACATTAAAAATATATAAAATACCAAACATATTATTTCATATATATATACAAATCAATTATTTGTTTATTTATTTTATTACAAATCTAATATCACTAAATTATAAACTGACAATTAGTTGCTTGCAAACCACCCAAATATTTAATATGATAATAATATGCTTCTCAACATGCAATATTATAGGATTGTTAAATCCAAAATAATAATAATAATAATAATAATAATAATAATAATAATAATAATAATTCTTATCCAAAATAAGAACAACACATGCACAATGCATACATTCCTCATAATTATGGGAAAGTGTACATATCAAGTACAATAATTATGAGATGATGTGAAATAATGGACATATAGTTGAATAAGTATACATGCATGCCATACATGAATAGCCAAAAGTAGCCATGGGTCCACAAGAAATTGACCATATTAATTTTTTTTTCAGTCCTAGCTTGTCCAACTCATAATATAACAAAAGAAATATACGTCAATTACAGAAAGACTTACACGATCTAGTAGAGAAGAGACTAACTGAGAATTGAATGAAAAGTTTGAAGTTTATCGATAATCCTAGATGTGATATTGTAAAAAATAATTGAATTTTTTTAATTAATCCCTTCTCTGTTTGCACGTTAATACATCATCAAATCACATATGATTCTTATGGTTTTTTTTTAAATTAATCCCATCTTCAGATAAAATAAGTAAATAGACTCATAATTTAATTATCAATACAAAATATTTAGGGTTCTAAATCATATATAATCTTAAGCTCTGATACCAAATGTAAAATTTATGAATAATCTAGTACATGAATTTAGAACACTAATCAATAGTTAAAGGGAAATGAATTTCATATCTGTCTGCGCATTAAATCCAAGATTATTTTGAGTCATAGTTACAATCGCTGAAATTAAATACCAATATAATAAATCAAAAGAACGAAATCAAGAGTTAAGTCTTCCTCTTCTTGATCTTCTCTCAAGACGACTACTGATAGGTGTAACAACTAGGATTAGGGTTAGAAGGCAAAAAAGAGAACTTAGCCTATTTATAATAAATTTGACAGACCCAACCATCACAAGTCCATGTTAAATTAGGGCTACAAATGTCCCATTCCTTTTTTTTTTATTTCATTTATTTTTCTTTTTTTAGCATTTGTTTTCTTTTTTTTTTCATTTTTCTTAATTTTTTTCTTTTTTAAAATAATAATAATAATACAATAATTAAAATTTGTAAATAATTAAAATTTGTAACATATAAAATTAAATTTCTCTATCCATAATTATATTAACTTTCATAAAATACATAATTTAATTTTAATTAAATTAATTCTCTTAAATATAAATATAATATCTCACTTGAATAATTAATATTAAATTTTATTTAAAATTAAATATTAAATCATCCATAACTAATTACTTTTATGGTATAAAATTTATCTCATAAATATTTTGATTTCTCAGAATTAATAAAAAATTTTCTCATATAAATAACTTTATTTCTTATAATTAAATATTTTAAATTAAATCAATTCATATGACATTTTTAATTAAATTAACTTAATTAATAACTCAAATAAACTTAAATAATTTAATATCCTTAACATAAATTGATTAAATTCCTTAAACATTTATTTAACATAATTTATTTACACAATATAATTAACATTACAATCATTTAAATAAATACTCATATTAACTAAATTGATTTCATAAATTCAATAAATATTTACTTAACATAGTTATTCATATAATGTAATTAATATTAAAATTATTTGAATCATATATTCATATTAACTTAAAATAATTTTTCATAATTTTCTTAAATCTCAATAATTTGTACTTAACTAATTAATTTCACACCTTTCAATCTTTTAATCATTAAAAATATTTTCTTTATATATATTAATCTTAAAAATATTAAATATCATCACGTACTCATTTAAATTTAATTATTAAATATAAAATATTCATTAAACATAACTCTTTAAACATAAGTTATAATAAATAATATAATCTTAATTGGAATAATAATCTCTTTTAACATAAAATTATTTATCTTTAAAACACTTATATATAATTAAATAATCTCCTTAAATACATTAAAATACACCTACCCATCATTAAAATTCATAAGTATATATATATAAATAATAAAAAATATTTTTAAAATAACTTCAATCATCAAAATTTTCTAAAACTGAATTTTGTACATCATAAAACGCTCTTCCTCTTCCAAAAAAAGAAAAAACTCTCTCTTTTACTGCTCCTTCTTTCCCCACTCATCTTCTCATCTTTCTCTTCCTATCTGGTTGCTACTATCATCGTTAGTCACCAATAATTTTATATAAGTGAGTTTCCTCTGAAAATAATTTTTAGTTTGCCATTGAAAATGCTGTAATTAGAGCGACTTGAAAACACTGTAGCGTCTTTGCCATTGACTTGGGTTGGGAGTTTCTGGGCCTTAGGAAGGCAGGTGATGCATTTTGGAATATGACTTGGCTTCTCACATGCCCAAGAAGCTTCTTGCACTCACCGGAACTTTCGACTCTTTGACTCTTGATTCTTTCACTTGCCATACGTGGACACCATTGTATCCCTGTAAGCATTGTAATAAAAATAATTCAACTTTCCTAGTGGACTCAAGATTTTCTCTCCAAAGATCATTTCTTGTTTTCTTGAAGTAATCCCTTACCCCATTCTCAAAAAGCATTTCTTCTCATTATTACTAATATATGCTCTCCGACTTATCATGAAACTACATTACTCACTAAAAAAATTCAAAGTGCATCAGTTGTATATTAGGATAATTCTGCGTATTAAACTTGCAAATTTTGTGGAAAGTGCCTTTACCTAAAGATAAAAAGAAAAGGCATGAAATTGACAGGCCAAGCCTGGCCAAAGTTAGTGGCTACTTTTCCATAGTTGGTGGGTTATCCACACAAATTAGTGCCAATATATTTAATTGAAGAAAGTATGGCAAACATGAGTCTGACACACTCACCCATTTGATTATTGTTGGAAGCTGCTCACTCATCCACTTATAGTTATGATTCACACAATCATGCCTGACCCTATTCCATATTTCCATATACAAATCAATAGTTATATTTCGAGAAGTGTTTTTAAAATTGGATTGATTAGTAAATGAACTAATTCATTGGTTTTCGATTTAATTAAGCTGATCGATTTAATTGATTTAATTTAATTAATTCATTAAATAATTAAAAATATTTAAAATAGATTTAAATTGAATTAAACTCATTACTCATTTCATTTCTAATTTATCGATCCAACTATTTAGATCTAGTTTTCAAAACATTTGTTTACAGTGTGTTTGGCAAAAATTCATAGGGAGGAAAAAAAAATAAGGAAGAAAAATAAATTTTATTTTCTCTCCTTATTTTCCCCACTCATGTTTGGATAAAAAGGAGGGGAAGGAAAATAATTTGATTTCCCTTGTTTGGATAACCAAATATGGAAGGAAATGAGGGAAAATATATAATACATTTCTAATTATGCCCTTTAGTATACAAAACATTTGAATATATAATTGTATTGTATAATGATAAAAAAAATAAGTATTTTATAATTTAATTGATTTTATATGAAATTAAAATTTAAATAATGATAAATATAATATTAATACGAACAAATTCAAAAATTATTATTATATTTAAATGCTAAAAAATATATTTATAAATTGATTTATATTTTTTAAATATTGAAATGTAATAAAAATATAATTAAACGACCTGATTAAACTGAAATTTATGTGTTTATAAACCGAACTAAATCGATCTTATAAAAAG